>CM076065.1:27400000-27620000 GCA_038088235.1 Zacco platypus | reverse complement strand
TGTTATCCAATTAACCTGTTAGCTTAACTATATGCAAACGTTTAATCATTCCATTCAACAAACTAGCTTAGCATTCTGCTATCCAATTAACCTGTTAGCTTAACTATATGCAAACGTTTAATCATTCCATTCAACAAACTAGCTTAGCATTCTGCTATCCAATTAACCTGTTAGCTTAGCTATATCCAAATGTTTAATCATTCCATTCAACATACTAGCTTAGCATTCTGTTAGCCAATTAACCTGTTAGCTTCCAATTTCCATCTTCTTTTCTTCCCTTTAGAGAAGAACTTGAGTATAATCGGGACCTTTAGCACAAGTCACATTTTCTTGAGGAAATGTCAAATGTTTTGATTATTCCTCAGTTAGACAGCCTAACTCTGCGTTTTGCTGCGGGACTGAAATGTTCCTTCTTCCAGTGGGAAGACGACAGATTAGCGAACAGAAGCGCGGACAGACAAAGAGGAATAAGAGATGCCTTCCTCTTCACTCATTTGTTCCTCCTGCCAACACAACAAGAATATTCTCTCACTGCACCAAAACAAACCGTCTCCTCAGAAACCGCTCCATTATTCATGTTCAGTGTGGTGTATACTGGCGTGTGTTACTGCGCTCTCTTCAGCATAAGCACTGAGCTAGTGATAACCTGAACTCTATTACCTCAAATTACATCACAATCCTCCCGGGTTCGATTCTAAACAGCCAGCTGTCATTCAGAAACCGCAGCGCTACGTCTCCGTTAGCGCCGCTGTCATGAAGCAGAGCAGATCATTTACTGCCGCTGCATTCGCTCTCCCATGTGCCTTTATTACATGGGATGAAAAATGAAGCATTTTAGTGCTTCTCGCCTCCGCTTTTCACTGTAAAGCATGGAAACGGTCCATAAAGACGCAGCTTACATAGGAGCCGACTGCGTACGGGGTCTTATAGGGCTCCGGGGAAACCCATTAGAGGAGGCGGCGATGGAAGGAGAAAAGATGTAAGCTGATGCTGCGAGACATGATGCTGCATCCTGGGATGCTTTTTTCAATTCAAGTGTCAAAGCATTATCCATGCACCTGCGCTGGATAAAATGGAGACTTTTTTCAGTCAAAGGAGCCATGATCTGCATCAAAGTGAATTTGAAATATTTAATGCACAAACAACAACAACAACAACAACAACTATATTGACGCAGACAGAAATGAACTCGAAAGAGTTTAAAGATGCACCAACATTAAAATCAACATCAAAAAGCTGATGATTATTTTCATTCTGTGTCAATAACACGGATATTAACTCTATACTGTTTTGCATAAATCTATTTAAAATAACAAAAAAAAAAACCGACACTAAAAAAAATGCTGTGTTAAAATGGACAAACCCACTGATTGGGTTGTTTTGACCCAGTGGTTGGGTTAAATGTTTGCTGGGTAGTTTTATTTAACTCAACTATTGTTTAAAAATGACTATATGTCTGGATAAAAATGAACCCAAAATATGTTGGAAATTAAAAATCAGACACTTAATTATTAGAACAACAAAAGGTGAACATTTATTAATAAGCGATTTAACAAATATTTATTGTTCAATTATTATTCATTAAACTTATTAACAAATGTTTATTTATTGAACATATTAATAAATGTTAAATAACCATACAGTAATTTTTAAACAATAGTTGAATTAAATAAAACTACCCAGCAGGTTTGGCAAACATTTAAACATTTATTGAAGCTTTCGCAGATGCTCGTGTACCCGCCGAGAACAGCTTCATTTGTGTCAGTGCTTTGAGAATTTATAGTGTTTAAATGAGATATTCTTCATTTGGGGTATATCATACGGACAATCTTTGGTCTTATTAATCAATTACTTGTTCCAGAGCAAAATGATTTGGGTTAAGGGGAAAAGTAAGTTTTATATTTAGGCTGTATTTAAATTAAATCCTGCACTAGGAGCGCTAATTTTGTACGTTTGACTGAATTGTTTGCTTGTTTTTTATTTATTTGCTTGTGTTTAAGTGTTTTATAAGGCTATTTTTGTTAATTCAAATATTGTTGTTCAATAAATATTTTATATACATAATATGCAGCATTTGGTATTAAGAAACGGTCCGCCAGTGAAAGTTTGACCCAATCGCTGGGTTTGTGCATTCTCAACCCAACTTGGGTTGTTTCTAACCCAGCATTTTTAAGAGTGTAATAGCTACAATTTATCATTTTAAATGATACAACTGAATTTATGCTGTACAGTATGAAGAAAAGGATATTTTAGTTTAGGTTAGTTCAGCCAAAAATGTAATTTCAGTCATTAATTCCTCATGTGGTTCTACACCCGTAAGATCTTCGTTCATCTTCAGAACACAAATGAAGATATTTTTGATGATATCCGATGGTTCAGTGAGTCTCTATTGACAGAAAGATAATGAACACTTTCAAAAGATACTAAAACATATTTAAAACAGGTCATGTGATTACAGTGGTTCAACCTTAATGTTATAAACGAGGAGAATACGCCAAAAAAATGACTAACAATATCTAGTGATGGGCGATTTCAAAACACTGCTTCATGAAGCTTTACGAATCTTTTATTTCGAATCGGTGATCACGAATCAAACTGTTGAAATCACGTCACTTTGGCGCTTTGAACAACTGATTAAAAACAAAGGATTCGTAAGCTTTATGAAGCAGTGTTTTGAAATCGGCCATCACTAGATATTGTTGGAAAGTTATATATTTGTATATAAGTATATATATTTGGTGCACAAAAAGTATTCTCATCACTTCATAAAATTATTGTAGAACCACTGCAGTCACTGAGCCATCAGACTTCATCAACAATACCTTCATTTGTGTTCTTACAGGTGTGGAACGACATGAGGGTGAGGAATAAATGACAGAAATTACATTTTTGGTTGAACTAACACTTTGATATTCCAACAGCGTGATGATTCGTTTTGTAAAGATTAACTAAACAGATTAAGTGAGTGCTAGACGATGGCAGTGGAAATGAGTATACAGTTTATTAAACACCCAAATTAACTAATATTGTGTGATGTCGACAAATACACACACACCAAAAAAACTCTAATATGGTGCAATATTGAGGTTATACATCATACACCCCTAAAAAAAGAACCGACAATTTGTGCTTATAACAAGTATTCATGAGGTTATCAACAATCATAAAATATTTACAACAAAGAATGAATCTTGTCTGCTGCGTCTCTGGTGCTGATAACAATTTTCAAGTTTACTATTTGTTAAATGATTTTGAAAAAGCTGCATTTATTTGATCAAAAATACATTAAAAACAGTGAAATATTATTCTAATGTAAATCATCTGTTTTCTGTGTGAATATACAGTACAGTGTAATTTATATCCAGTGATCAAAGCTGAATTTATTTGATCAAAAATACAGCAAAACAGTGAAATATTATTCTAATGTAAATCATGTGTTTTCTATGTGAATATACAGTACAGTGTAATTTATATCCAGTGATCAAAGCTGAATTTATTTGATCAAAAATACAGCAAAACAGTGAAATATTATTCTAATGTAAATCATGTGTTTTCTATGTGAATATATAGTACAGTGTAATTTATATCCAGTGATCAAAGCTGAATTTATTTGATCAAAAATACATTAAAAACAGTGAAATATTATTCTAATGTAAATCATGTGTTTTCTATGTGAATATATAGTACAGTGTAATTTATATCCAGTGATCAAAGCTGAATTTATTTGATCAAAAATACAGCAAAACAGTGAAATATTATTCTAATGTAAATCATGTGTTTTCTATGTGAATATATAGTACAGTGTAATTTATATCCAGTGATCAAAGCTGAATTTATTTGATCAAAAATACATTAAAAACAGTGAAATATTATTCTAATGTAAATCATGTGTTTTCTATGTGAATATACAGTACAGTGTAATTTATATCCAGTGATCAAAGCTGAATTTATTTGATCAAAAATACAGCAAAACAGTGAAATATTATTCTAATGTAAATCATCTGTTTTCTATGTGAATATATAGTACAGTGTAATTTATATCCAGTGATCAAAGCTGAATTTATTTGATCAAAAATACAGCAAAACAGTGAAATATTATTCTAATGTAAATCATGTGTTTTCTATGTGAATATACAGTACAGTGTAATTTATATCCAGTGATCAAAGCTGAATTTATTTGATCAAAAATACAGCAAAACAGTGAAATATTATTCTAATGTAAATCATCAGTTTTCTATGTGAATATATAGTACAGTGTAATTTATATCCAGTGATCAAAGCTGAATTTATTTGATCAAAAATACAGTAAAACAGTGAAATATTATTCTAATGTAAATCATCAGTTTTCTATGTGAATATATAGTACAGTGTAATTTATATCCAGTGATCAAAGCTGAATTTTCAGCATCATTCCTCCAGTCTTCAGTGTCACATGATCCTTCAGAAATCATTCTGATATGATTTATGATTATTTTCAGTGTTGAAAACTGTTCATCTTTTTAAGGAAACTGTCATACATTTTTTTTAAGGATTCTTTGATGAATAGAAAGTTTAAAAGAACAGCATTAGTTTAAAACAGAAATTATTTGTAATATTATAAATGTCTTTACAGTCACTTCTGATCATTTTAATGCATCCTTGATGAATAAAAGATTTTTTTCCAGTCCCTGCTGAAAGCTTTTTAAACTTGACTCTCTGCCTGGGGTTTCATTTCATTACATATCTGCATGTTTAAACGCTGATGTGATTAAGACTTCACTAACACAGTTTGATATTAAAACTTAATTAACTTCAATCAAGGGGTGTTATCTGTCTCAAAGCGGGCAGAAGGTCTGACTCTGCATTAAAAACATTCACTGAGACATTAAAATGCTGGCTAAAAGCTGCAAGTCTGTCTGAGCGCTGACCTCGTCGTCCATCATTTTGCTTACAGATCAACATCTTACAGTTCAGGATAAATTATTCATCACCTCTGCGGACCTCTAATCAATCTTACAGTTGACCGCTGTTAAATTCAGCTAGTATAAGAAAGGAGTAGGCAGATATTTTAAAGGAATGAAAACTCTGACTGAAGTTGGTTATGCTTGAATAGATGATTGAACATTGCGTCCATCCAATTTAATTGGAAATTTGTTGTATGCGACATAAAATACTCCCCTGTGGAAAAACAAGGTGGCTGAGGAAAACAAAACATTTGTGTGCACTGTAATCTACAGCGGCACAATTCAACTAAGTGCTCAAAAGACAACAATAGCTTGTTTTCTGGAAAGGTCACACGGTTTGAGCTCTGCATCATTAACAGAGGTGTGTTCGGCTGGTTCTAATGGCTGTCTGTCTGTTCTTGTACAAGACAAAATCAAGACGCACTGACACATGGAAGGGTTACGACTGCACTTAAAGGCCATGAAACACCAAACCAGAACCAGCGGCGACGAAAGCCAGCTGTATTGTCGCCTCTCGTCGGCTGCGTCTCGGCCTCAAAGCTGCACTTGAACAACACAAGCACAAAAGACTGTGTGTTCTGTGCCAGTGAGGGAGGAAATAACTCTATATCAGCAGGTATCAATAGTCTATATTGCTCATTAAATAAGGGAAATCACAGTTCTCTCTGTCCATATTAGAGCTGCAACTAACGATTATTTTTTCTGTCGACTAATCTAACGATTATTTTTCGATTAGTTGGCTAATCTAACGATTATTTTTCGATTAGTCGACTACTCTAACGATTATTTTTCGATTAGTCGATTAATCTAACGATTATTTTTCGATTAGTCGATTAATCTAATGATTATTTTTCGATTAGTCGATTAATCTAACGATTATTTTTCGATTAGTCGACTAATCTAACGATTATTTTTCGATTAGTCGATTAATCTAACGATTATTTTTCGATTAGTCGGCTAATCTAACGATTATTTTTCAATTAGTCGATTAATCTAACGATTATTTTTCGATTAGTCGACTAATCTAACGATTATTTTTCGATTAGTCAACTACTCTAACGATTATTTTTCGATTAGTCGCCTAATCTAACGATTATTTTTCGATTGGTCGACTACTCTAACGATTATTTTTCGAGTAGTCGATTAATCTAACGATTATTTTTCGATTAGTCAACTACTCTAACGATTATTTTTCGATTAGTCGACTAATCTAACGATTATTTTTCGATTAGTCAACTACTCTAACCATTATTTTTATTACTTTTCTTAATTAATCTAGTGATCTTTTTTTACGTAAGAAGTTAGAACTAATTTATCAGTTCATTGAGGTGTAGAAACACTGGGACACGCCAGTATGTAATAATACGATTTGATTTTGATTAAAAATAAGTCATTATGTGTGTTCGTCCAGTGGAAGACATTTGAACTTTAACATGAAGAGTGTCAAAGACTTTCTCTACAGTCTTGAAGGAACTTTGATAGTGTTCAAGCCATTGAACAAGCGTCTCTTGAACCATTTATCAAGCCAGCCAATCAGAATTTAGCAGCTTCATCTCTGATTGGCTGGAATTTTGTCACATTGTAACGCTGGTTTGTGTCGAGCAGGCGAGCGGTCGGCGCTTAGCGAGCGCGCAGGGCGGGAATCAGGAGCGCGAGCAACTCAAACCTTACGCGTGCGAAAGAGAACGTCTGCGCACATCCAAATAAACTTCTTTGAAATGCAAAACTGATTCATTCGCTCTAAATATTTTCTTATTTGCGAGATGAAGATTTTCTGCTCAACTCAGTTCACGTGTGAAATGCCCTTTTGCACGTTCAAAATATGATCTTGCGCGCAAAAATTTGGCAGAGATCCAATTCCACAGGTGGTACGCCATTTCGGTTCTGCAAAGGGAACAAAGGAGCGTTTTATTCGGCCTCTGTTTAAAGTATTCCCATACTTTTGATAATCGTGGTCTGGGTTTTTGTGATAGAATGGAACTTTCTCCGTTCCCAGGAGCAGAAGCCGCCATTACGCCAGATGAATGTAAACAGTGTGACGCGTCGACGCATTTCACGCACGCTGACGTATTTTCGTAGTCGACGTAATCGATGACGCCGACGCATCATTGCAGCACTAATATATATATATTAGTTCTTTCTGGTTCTCGAATCTGATTGGCTGAGAGCCGTGAGATATTCTCCTAGTATCAGCACTGGAACCGTTTCACTGTTTCTATCACTCCGTTTGCACCGACTGTCATGGCGGTCGAGCAAATCCACCATAGATTTAATAAATTCTACTGATGTTGTGTCATGGAATGTACTTTTAAGAGTTTTTAGGCAAGAATGTAGTTATTTAGACCTGAATTATGTGACTCATATATAAAAATAGTGCCTTTTTTATTATTTGTTTTGAAGCTTTCGCAGATGCTCGTGTACCCGCCGAGAACAGCTTCATTTGTGTTAGTGCTTTGAGAATTTATAGTGTTTAAATGAGATATTCTTCATTTGGGGTATATCATACGGACAATCTTTGGTCTTATTAATCAATTACTTGTTCCAGAGCAAAATGAATTTGAGTTAAGGGGAAAAGTAAGTTTTATATTTAGGCTGTATTTAAATTAAATCCTGCACTAGAGCGCTAATTTTGTACGCTTGACTGAGTTGTTTGCTTGTTTTTTATTTATTTGCTTGTATTTAAGTCCTTTATAATGGCTATTTTTGTTAATTCAAATATTGTTGTTCAATAAATATTATTTTATATAAATAATATGCAGCATTTGGTATTAAGAAAGGGTCCGCCAGTGAAAGTTACATTATTACACTTTCAGACGGCGGCAAAGACTCTTTATGAGTGAGTCAGAACAAGGAAGTTGTTTTAGCGCTGTGGGAAATCCTCTGAACTTTTAAAAGGACAAAGATATCGCCCTCCTCAGCGGACATTCAAACAGATTTTTTATGATTATGGACATCGAACTGAAGAACGAATGCTATATCAGTTGCAGGTAATGCAATTGTTTAGTCGATCTCTCTCTCATAAAACCATAAAACTCTACTCTACATATCACAATGAGTTTCAATGAAGCAACTTCACGTTCCTTCGTTATTATTTCTGAAATGATGGTTCATAATTAGTAATGGAGGCTTGGGCTCAACTGTCAACTTGAGATTTGAATCCGTGGCGGAAGGAAGTAGTTCTGCACAAAAGAGGGTTTTAAAAACAATCACTTGTTGTTCTTGTTTATTTACATACTTATGCCGTCGAACTGTTGTATAAATGCCATATCACACTCCTAACCGTGCTGATATAGAGCGATATATCGCACAGCTACTCGTGTGATATTGCTCAAACATCTAGTGATAGAAATGAACCAACAATGTGAATATCAATCAGTATATGAGGAAAATAAATCAACATTCAAGCAGCAAAACCTGTTCTAGTAGAGAATCAACACTGTGTAACAGGGCATAACATTAAATCAGTGTCTCTTACCTGCATGAGCATGTAGTAAATGCCTGCCAGACCATGAGCGGCTCCTACATACTGTTTCTTATGCCACTCGTACAGCAGTGGGCATCGCTCGCTTTTCTTCTCCTCTTTAGATAAGTTCTTCCCCGACTCCAAAATAGCCGTCACCACCTTGGAACAACAGAGATGAGATAACAGTCTTGTTATGGATCAAAGTATCAGTCACTTTCCAGTGATCAGCAGGATTATTCACAGCGGTTCAGGAAAGGAAAAGAACTGATTTTGTCAGCAAATGCAAAGTAACCCAACGACTACACACTTTATTTGACTGTTATTTTTCAGGGATACACTGTTGAACGAACATCCAGACACTGCTGAGAGCGTCGTTTACAACGAATATGTAAATATGCGCAGCGCTTTCCTCTCAATAACAACATAGAAACACTACAAAAATCAGAATGCATCAGTTCAGAAAGCATCTGATCACAGTCATGTAGATGTTTGCAGCAGTTGTGCGATTAAATACAGTCACGTCAGGGGTTTTTTATGCAGCACTTTATACAATAGATTGATTTAAAGCAGCAGCTTTACAGTAATAAATGTGAAAAACAGCATCAATGTTGCCATCACATGAGAATTACGCTTGAATTTCTACTATAAAGCAGCTCTCGTTTACAGTTTATGTTTTCACTCGTGGATATCTGACCTCAACGGACTTGTGTTTCCACATCAAAGAGGGTGGAGCCTCAGAGCCACACCCACCTATTGCATCATCACCACGGACCAATGGTAGTTCAGTGGTGATTTCAGTGCTGCCAATTTAGCGATTCTGTCACTAGATTTAGTGACTTCCCTGTCGCAAGCGACAAATCTAGCAACTTCTTGGACAAACCTTATCTAGATTCCATGACTTGCTCACTGATCTATATTTAATTAATGGACTATATTTAATGACATCATCAAGCAATATTTAGCGACCAGTTTTAGCTACTGTTACTACAGTTTCGAACTTCCAAAATGAACACAAAATGAACTTCGTTTTTGTTCAAAATGACATTAAACCAGTTCGTTCCTCGATTTAAGTATATCTTGAAGTATATCAGACCCTTAAATCTGGTTGTTTCTTTTGTTTTTTTTTAAATTAATAATGGGAAAGGTGCCGTTTTCTAATTTCTCACTCGTCGTTTTTGTGTGTGTGTCCCTTTAAATGCAAATGAGTTGCTGCTCCCGCCCCCTTTCCAGAAGAGGGCGGAGCTTTAACAGCTCAACAACAACAAAGCTGGAGAATCTCACGCTGACAAAATGAGGAAAGTGTTCAAACTGATGGAGAGACTCAGGAAGAAGTTTCTGAACGGTTAGTGGATAAATTGATGTAGTTGCTGTGGAGTTGATCAACTCATCACTAGCATGTGTCGTCATGTTCATCTTTTGTGCAAATCCAGCGTTGAATTGACCCTCATTTGTGAAGCAACTTCATAATTGAAAATCAACCACGGTGTCCTCAGTGGCTCAGATGCCAAGAGTCTCTTATGTTCTTTGGTACATCCAATAAAAAAAAAACATCTGTATCTCCATCTCCATCTGCTACAGCGAGTAAACAGAAATGGCGGACTGCTGTAGCTCTCTCAGGGCGATATCTATGCTAATAGGGCAGTCATGGGCGGTTATGTAAGAGCAGGGGGAAATCTGGGACCGCGCGTTTGGAGAGACCATTTATGGTTTATGGGGATTATAAATAAAGGAGTGGGTGGATTTTTACCATTATAGGCTGGTTATTCACACACACACACTTTGGACACACATCTGTGCTCAAACACCTTATAAAAGTGAATTTTGCATAATAGGTCCGCTTTAAATCCCAACAAATGAAACCATTCTCTGCTGTTCAAAGAGAGACCCCATACGCTGCCCACTACTGATGGGATCAGACATGACACACTTCCACAACACACAGCTCTCTCGAGACTCTAGATGGCGGCAGTGAAAGAACAACCTGTAAAAGAGCCGTGTCATCTGGGGAGCGCTGGACAGATGAACCAAATACATGAGCCTAGTCATAAAGCAGAAGAAGATGGATTAACTAGGAAGTGATGGAGGGAGAAGACTGCAATAGAGAGGATAAATGAAAGCAGTTACAAGCAGTAAAAAAACCTGATTCAAATTGCATTTGAAGTTAATGACGCTGGGGCTATTTCAGGAAATGGAGCAGAATACTGGGCAATGAGCATTCAGCACCAGCTATTGATTTACCCTCGGATAAGAATGACCTCTGGTCAGCAAAGATGAGGTGGCATCTCTCTTTCTTTCTCTGAAACTGCCCCGTCACCAAAACCACTGCAGCCGGAGAGATTCCCTGTGCCTTCTGTACAGAAAGTCAATAGTGCAGATTCAGATCTTTGTCCTAATTACAGCTCTGACACGCGCACTACAGGTAACTCGACTCTGCATTAGCTCACACTACACTCACACGTCCCAATCAATAGCTTCATGTCCGAGTCACTGTGAATAATAAAATACGCCCAAACAGAGCCAAGCTGACCCGATGTACAAACACCGAGGGTGCCGTCACAAAACCATCTGTGCCCATGATGCTCCGTAACCTTCCCCACAGCGGTTAAACTGGGTGTAATTCAGCACAGGACAATTATAGAGACAAATGATGAGATAATAACTGCAATATACTGATATTAATAACCGTGAGATATAGCTAATTGAAAAAAAAATCTGTTAAAAATGATATAAATGATTAACCATCAAAATAAAACAAACTCTTAAACTAAAAACCCAACAAAACAAAATCCCCCCAAAAAACAATCCAAAAAAACAAAACCCCAAAATCAAAAAACCAACAAAACAAAAAACAAAAGCCCAACAAAACAACAAACCCTTTAATCAAAAAACCAACGAAACAATATCCCAAAAAAACAAAATCCCAAATTCAAAAACCCAACAAAACAAAAATCAACAAAAACAAACAAACTCAAATCAAAAACCCAACAAAAACAAAAAAACAAAAGCCCAACAAAAAATAAACCCTTAAATCAAACACCCATCAAAACAAAAAAATCTAAAACCCAACAAAACAAAAAACAAAAGCCCAACAAAACAACAAACCCTTTAATCAAAAAACCAACAAAACAATATCCCAAAAAACAATCCAAAAAAAAATAAATCCCAAATTCAAAAACCCAACAAAACAAAAATCCAAAAACAACAACCCAACAAAACAAAAACAAACTCTTAAATCAAAAACTCAACAAAAACAAAACAAAAAAACAAACAAAAAAATCAAAAACTCAACAAAACAAAAATCAACAAAAACAAACAAACTCAAATCAAAAACCCAACAAAAAAAACAACAAAACAAAATCCAAAAACAACCCAACAAAACAAAAACAAACTCTTAAATCAAAAACTCAAAAAAGCCCAACAAAAAATAAACCCTTAAATCAAAAAACCAACAAAACAATATCCCAAAAAACAATCCAAAAAAACAAAATCCCAAATTCAAAAACCCAACAAAACAAACTAAAAACTCAACTAAACAAAACAAATCAAAAACCCGACAAAACAAAAATCCAAAAACAACAACCCAACAAAACAAAAACAAACTCTTAAATCAAAAACCCAACAAAACAAAAATCAACAAAAACAATCAAACTCAAATCAAAAACCCCCAAAAAAAATCAACAACCCAACAAAACAAACTAAAAACTCAACAAAACAAATCAATAACCCGACAAAACAAAAATCCAAAAACAACAACCCAACAAAACAAAAAAAAAAAATCGAAAACCCAATTAAACAAAAATCAACAAAAACAAACAAACTCAAATCAAAAACCCAACAAAAAAAACCAACAAAACAAAATCCCAAAAATCAACAACCCAACAAAACAAACTAAAAACTCAACAAAACAAAACAAATCAATAACCCGACAAAACAAAAATCCAAAAACAACAACCCAACAAAACAAAAAAAAAAAATCGAAAACCCAACAAAACAAAAATCAACAAAAAACAATCCAAAAAAGCAAAACCCCAAAATCAAAAAACCAACAAAACAAAAACAAACTCTTAAATCAAAAACTCAAAAAAAACAAAAAAATCTAAAACCCAACAAAACAAAAAACAAAAGCCCAACAAAACAACAAACCCTTTAATCAAAAAACCAACGAAACCATATCCCAAAAAAACAAAATCCCAAATTCAAAAACCCAACAAAACAAAAATCAACAAAAACAAACAAACTCAAATCAAAAACCCAACAAAAACAAAAAACAAAAGCCCAACAAAAAATAAACCCTTAAATCAAACACCCATCAAAACAAAAAAATCTAAAACCCAACAAAACAAAAAACAAAAGCCCAACAAAACAACAAACCCTTTAATCAAAAAACCAACAAAAACAAAACAAAAAAACAAACAAAAAAAATCAAAAACTCAACAAAACAAAAATCAACAAAAACAAACAAACTCAAATCAAAAACCCAACAAAAAAAACAACAAAACAAAATCCAAAAACAACAACCCAACAAAACAAAAACAAACTCTTAAAAACTCCAAAAAAAAAGCCCAACAAAAAATAAACCCTTAAATCAAAAAACCAACAAAACAATATCCCAAAAAAAAACAATCCAAAAAAACAAAATCCCAAATTCAAAAACCCAACAAAACAAACTAAAAACTCAACTAAACAAAACAAATCAAAAACCCGACAAAACAAAATTCCAAAAACAACCCAACAAAACAAAAACAAACTCTTAAATCGAAAACCCAACAAAACAAAAATCAACAAAAACAATCAAACTCAAATCAAAAACCCAACAAAACAAACTAAAAACTCAACTAAACAAAACAAATCAATAACCCGACAAAACAAAAATCCAAAAACAACAACCCAACAAAACAAAACAAAAAACAAATCGAAAACCCAAAACAAAAATCAACAAAAACAAACAAACTCAAATCAAAAACCCAACAAAACAAACTAAAAACTCAACTAAACAAAACAAATCAATAACCCGACAAAAAAAACCAACAAAACAAAATCCCAAAAATCAACAACCCAACAAAACAAACCCTTAAAAATCGACAACCCCCCCCCCAAAAAAGAAAAAAACAAAAATCAAAAACCCCAAAAAACAAAACAAAAACCCATAAATCTAAAATCCAAACCTTATAAATAAATAAATGTTATAAATGAATAAATAAATGTTAAGTTGTCAGGCTGTGCGGGAGCACAGTTTACTCTGCTCCAATCTTAAAAGAAATCACATAATAAACCTTCCGTCTGGAAAAAATAAATAAAAATTCAGAAATAGTCACTGAATGATTTTCAAAAGCAATCACTCAAATACTTCAGAAGAATAATTCCTTCAGATCAGGGCCGTCAACGAAAGGACGAACTGAAGAGAGCAGCGATACTCCAGATGAACTGAGATGAAGACTGAATGTCATCTAACAGATCTGTGTTCATAAGCTCTCGACGGCAGAGAACAGACACTATTACTGTTCGTGTCCTCTGGAGTGTGCAGAGACAATAAAACAACATTTATCATTTTAAAAATTCAAGTTATTGTGCAAACAGTTCAGAAATATAATCAAAAATATTTATTAGCTTTCATAGGAGAATGTTGTTATTGCTTCATCTAGATGTTATATAAGCATTAAAGAATGAATAAATCTGCAGGGAATCTAATTTAACATACTTTATTTAGACATGTATTCATTTAGTATAATTATATAATGAATAATATAACTGTCAAATTTAAGCTTCATTAAATATCAACAGCCTCTACCTTTTTCCACAAGCAGAAGAAAATTAAAAATATTTTGTACAAGCCTACTTGTTTTTATAAAAGTAAATATTTTTATGCTTAATCATTGTGAGGTATATAGAGTATTTTTAAACCAGTTTTATTAAACCATATAAAGCACGTGACGTCAAACGACTGCGAAGGTTGTTTCTGTCACTGAATAACACAAAGTTATTGCAACTTTATCTCACAATTCTGACTTTTGTCTGGCAATTCTCACACATTTCAAAAAGTGAGAAGTTGCAAGTACCTTTTTTATTTGTGTGTTTGTGATGTAGAGGCCTGGTCTCAGGCGTTTCTCTACGCTCAGTTGAAGCGTTTGCCTGGTCAGTGCTCAGATCTGCTCTAAAAATAGCCAGAGAAGGAGAATGTGTGTATTATTTTTGTGTGAGAGATTTTACATTACAGCCAGATTCCTTTCCTCCCGCCTGTTTGAAAACAGCAACAGACACACACGAGGTGTCCAGCGGCGCAGAAATAATGCTGCGCGTATCCGTCTCAAAGGGGATTTTTTTTAAATTAATTTTTTTAATGTTCTTTGAGGTTAACTTATAAATGTTGATACACACACAAAAAAAAAATATGTGACCCTGGATCACAAAACCAGTCATTTTTTCTATTGATCAGCAAATAATTTAACACTACTTAGGAGTTAACCCTCGTGTTCTGTTACGGGTCAATTTGACCCGTTTAGATTTTCTAGTTGTTGGAAATACTGTTTTTTTCCTTGATATTTTGTGACTTTTTCTCATTTATCATCATGCAAAGTTTCAACATGCTGGTGTTTTTTGACATTTACAAACAAAATCACTGTTACGTTCGTGACGTTCGCCGGGTCAATTTGACCCGCATATTTTAACGCTCTAAAGCAACTGTACTGACCCAAAATAATAACATTTCTTGGTTATATTTTGTTATTTTATTTTTTTACTACCTTATGAAGCTAAAAAATGAGGTTTTCCACACTTATTTCAACACAGAAACATGTTTTAAGCAGCAGCATGAGTGTGAAGTTCAGATCCAGAAAGCTCTTGACTTTATGAAATGAGTTTACAAAACAGCAAACTTAGGAAAAGTACATATTTTCATTATTCAGCTGCATTTAATTGTTCAGTTATGATGTTCTAAGAAAAAAAAAAAGTTAAAAAAAATTATTTATAGTATTTAAAAATCCACTGTTTATTTTCACATTTTGTCAAAACAAAACAGTTTAAAAAAAAAAAAATGGTTAAAAAACATTTTCATTAAATCATATCTTCAGATATATATATTTTGGAATGTTTGACAAATGTTGATATTAAAAATTTACAGTTTGTACCTGAATCTTTGTTGTTTTTCATAGTGTGATTTTTGAAGAATTGTATTGAATCCAATTAGTGTCAATTTGACCCGCTCCATAACGAGTGTCCACAGAAATCCAACAGCGCATGAGGGTTAATCCAATTGGCTTCATGCATTGTAAAGTTTTCAAATGACACCCATTCAAGGCTATCGTTTTGAAAAATATGATTATTAATATTTTCGTTCGGTACACTCCGGTTTATCAGCACACATTAAGAGTTGATCATTATGGTTAGATGCATTAAAAAGCAGAGTTTCTAAACATTAAAATGATACTCATTACTGTTACTCCACGTAGGAAAACAAGCATGGACGGCTCCGGGAACACTGGATAACACATTGCATCCCGGAAAGACGAGAGACGTGTTATTAATCACTGCGTGAGTAGGATTGGTGTTGGATTATGTTGTTTTTGGGCTCATTTTAATCGTAAGAATCGATGACCTGTGGAATTTTCATGAAGTTATGAGCAAAAACGCTGTTTTCAGTGAGCGCCTGTGCGCGTTTTTTGTTATAAACTCAATTTGTGCAAACTCAGAGCGTGAAAATAACGAAACAGGAGTATGTTGGAAGTATGACATGAATATGTAAATTCTCTGAATTTGTATGCAAAAATATATTAATATTGGCTCTTGAAACGAGACACGCAAACGGGAGTCCTTGATGCATATTTTCAGAAGAAAATTTGCGAACATGAGCTTTACTTAATATCCTAATGATTTTTGGCATAAATGAAAAATCGATCATTTTGACCCATACAATGTATTGTTGGCCATTGCTACTGGTTTTGTGGTTCAGGGTCACAAATGTGGAAAAAACTCTGAGCTTCATTTCTGAAATGATCCGCTTTTAACCCTCATGCGCTGTTGGATTTCTGTGGACACTCGTTATGGAGCGGGTCAAATTGACCCTAATTGGATTCAATACAATTCCTCAAAAATCACACTATGAAAAACAACAAAGATTCAGGTACAAACTGTAAATTTTTAATATCAACATTTGTCAAATATTCCAAACAATATATATCTGAAGATATGATTTAATAAAAATGTTTTTTAACCATTTTTTAAAACTGTTTTGTTTTGACAAAATGTGAAAATAAACAGTGGATTTTTAAATACTATAAATAATTTTTTTTAACTTTTTTTTTTCTTAGAACATCATAACTGAACAATTAAATGCAGCTGAATAATGAAAATATGTACTTTTCCTAAGTTGGCTGTTTTGTAAACTCATTTCATAAAGTCAAGAGCTTTCTGGATCTGAACTTCACACACATGCTGCTGCTTAAAACATGTTTCTGTGTTGAAATAAGTGTGGAAAACCTCATATTTTAGCTTCATAAGGTAGTAAAAAAATAAAATAACAAAATATAACCAAGAAATGTTATTATTTTGGGTCAGTACAGTTGCTTTAGAGCGTTAAAATATGCGGGTCAAATTGACCCGACGAACATCACGAACGTAACAGTGATTTTGTTTGTATATGTCAAAAAACACCAGCATGTTGAAACTTTGCATGATGATAAATGAGAAAAAGTCACAAAATATCAAGAAAAAAAACAGTATTTCCAACAACTAGAAAATCTAAACATGGCTCCTTTAAGGCTTGTCGGTAAACGGCGACTGTTATGATTGGCTAACATCACTGCATAGGAAACCGCATCAACGCCCACTCGCCACTGCATGTGAGAGAGTGTTTTGAAGACATTATAAAACCGACAAAACTTTATGAAATCATTCACTTGCGGTTTGTGAAGATCCAGTGCAGTCGCTGCTTCGTCTGCAAAACAAAATGCTCCGAACAAACATATCGGACGGCATTAAAATAAACCATCCACTTGTTTCCGAGACCCTTCTGAAGTCACAAACCAGATGTATAAACTGGACGTGTCAAAGCAAACGCCACTCTTCTATTTGTCGGCAGATGTCAGAAAGCATCATTATAATAAACAATTCTATTTGCTTTTGACGTGACGCAAGCGACTGAATCCCAGTGGGCGGGGCCTAAGATGCGACGATGTATAGCTATTGGTCAATGCTTGCTCTGGAGGCGGGCTTATGCAAATGAATCCATTTTTGGAGCTTGATTAAATAAATGCTTTGTTTATAATCAGGAGGATGTTTTAACGCTACACAAACCTCTTATGTGCCAAAAGATCAAGGCACATTTGATTTGTCATGTCATGACCTCTTTAACTGAACCAGACGTCCCTCTTTCCCGCAGCTTTAACTAATATAAATTCTCCACATGCCTGATCCAACTCAGCGGCAGCTTTAATGTTACATAATTACAAAATATACGGCGTGCCAACAAACACATTACTCGCCTTCATCTTTCCGCACCTCTTTTCTGGCGGCATCCTCATCGGTTCTGCCCACATGCGCTGTAAAACTGGACGGTGGCCAGCGCACAAGACTATAATGTATGATGTACAGTGAATCAGCCCACGAGAGGCTAAACATTTACAGCGCAGGTCAGCGGGTTTAATGCATCTGGTGAGCGATAGACATTCAAATGCACTCTAGAGACTGAATAAAATGCACATTTTTTATCAATTGTAATGCATTTTTATCAATGCAAGTTTAACGCTCCACGAATTTTGATTATGAATAGCGTGAAAGATGACAATCACCTTGGCGATGGTGGTCTCGTCCACCGCGTCCGGCCCGATTTCTTTGTTGACGTAAAGCAGGGCGTAAAGGTAGCCGGCTCGTCCGTACAAAAGTTCATCGGGAACGTCGGAGTCTGGACTGAGGACTGAGCGCTGGAGCTGGAGCAATCTGAAAGAAAGGAGACGGAGAGGAAAAGAAATGGAACTCTATCTGCAGACTTAAAACAAAATACACCGTTTAAAGTGACTTTTTTTGTCATTTAAGAGCTATAATCGGTTCTCAGAAAATGTGAAAACAACATTTTGGCAAGACTTTCTCTGCAAACATGTGAACAAACATGATTTTGCTCCCCTAGTGATGTAGGAAAGGGATCTTATTATAATATTACCGCCCCTTAATGCGCACCCACGTCGCCAACATTGTGTTTTCGCTGCAGATGGAGAAAATTCAAGTATTTTAAGTAATGCAATGTGTTTCTTCGGATCTTTTGTTGATAAATAAAAATAGAAATCACTTTTTAAACGGCTGGTAAGGACTACAACGAGCTTCTTCCTGGGTTAGTGACATCACAAACCCTAAAATTTACATAAACCCCGCCCCCGATGATACACAACAAAGGGGGCGGGGCCATGTTGGGCCGCTTCAGAGAAGAGGAAGAGTTGTTGTAGTCGAGTGTTGTTGATGCCGTCATTTTACGCCGGACCGCTTCACAAACGAGGGTCGATTCAAGGAGAAAAGATGAACGTGACGACACATGCTAGTGATGAGTTGATCAACTCCACAGTAACTACATCAATTTATCCACTAACCGTTCAGAAACTTCTTCCTGAGTCTCTCCATCAGTTTGAACACTTTCCTCATTTTGTCTGCGTGAGATTCTCCAGCTTTGTTGTTGTTGAGCCGTTAAAGCTCCGCCCTCTTCTGGAGCAGCAGCTCATTTGCATTTAAAGGGACACACACAAAAAACGGCGTGTTTTTGCTCACACCCAAATTTAAATCTGTGGGGGATTTTGAGCTGAAACTTCACTGATATTACATCTTATGAAAAGAGGCACAATAGTTCCCCTTTAACGTAATTAGAACATTGTGTAGAATGTCGTCTTGTGTTTTTGTTTAACGGAAACCTATGTATGAGAAACGCAGTGAATTGAAAGCAAAATAAGCGCAATATTGGTCCAAGGTTCACAAGATCTATAATCAGACTCATGCTGAGCGCTGCAGTCGAGCAGACGAATGAGTGCAGAGAGCACCGCACGCGGCCCGCTGAACAACACGCTCCCCGCAGACGCGCGAGTGAGAGCGAGCAGCGTTCACTACAACACGAGCATTTGTTTCTCGCACACTGAAACGCCTCACAGGAGCAAAAGCAATTTCTACCTCCAGCTCTTCAATCAAATCCAAATCAATGCTCCTCTCACCACTATATAGAAATCTGAGCGCAGAATAAACTCTACATCTGGGTTTTCCAACGGCCGATGCCAATTTATAGAAATCACAGTGGCTATAATACAAATCAATGACAGCTAATTATATTAATAAAGCTGTTTGTCTGCAACGATTAAAATAAATAGAGTTATTGTCTTCTAAAAGAAAGAAGCGATTCTGAACTGAAATGAGTCATTAGTAATTCCAATCTCACTCCCTGCTGAATCTACATGATTTGTAACTCATTTGCATAATGTCCACCCATTGGCTGCTGGTGAACGACGCCTCCTTTGCCCCGCCCTCAAATACCGTAATTATATCGGAGACTGGAAGAGTGATTTGTGTCGTTCGTGTCGAGAAGACGAAGAGATTGATACAGTAAACTGTTACTGTTCGTATCAATTCGTGAATCAAGTGCCGAGATTCAGGTATGATAATGAGAGTTTGGATTCTGACCAATCAGAGGAGAGCAGGCGGAGTTCAGAGAGACTGAATGCAGTGCATAATAAGAAAGTGTTTATGACCTTGGGATGAATGTAAACTCCAGAACAAAATTAGAAACCTCTAAAATAGCACAACAGGGGCACTTATGATTCATTAAAATGGATTAATTTAATGTAATTAGTTGTTTTTTCTAAAAAAAAAAAAAACACACACACATTAAAAGTTATTAACATTTAATCATGCCCTCTGACTTCCTGGGATTTTTCCCACCTTTATGCACCAACTTTTTTGCAAAATCTCAGCTAGCATCGCCAAACCTGAGAGAAAGCAGAGAAAGCCAAAGAGAAAAGAGACAAAAAGAAAGTTCGAAACGGTTCTTACTTAGTGAGACACTCCTGGGAGTCGGCCTGGTTTTTCAAGTGGTGGTGAACGACTGCGGCAACGGCTAGAGGCCCGGCGTCTCCGCACAGGAACGTGACACGCCGCCCGTTCAGGTTCCTCAGAGTGCGTTTGACATAATCCAGAGCGCGCTGCAAATGCGAGGCGTCCTGCGTCACGCGATAGAGCTGCAGGTACAGCAGGGCTATGCCTGGGAATGACAAGCATCGAAACTTTTGCATTTACTTTATATTAGGTGTGACATTTTCTCGGCACATTTGGAAAAACTAGATCTACATACAGTCTAAAATCCTGATTTTTGCCATTTCACAATTTTTGTAGAAATTAACATCATAGTAGACGAAGCATTATCAATAATAAACATTGAATCATGTAAAAAATAAATACATAAATAAATAAAATAATTCATATTTTTATTACATATAAATAATGTAAAATATAAATTATCAAATTTAAAAATAAATACAATTATTAAAATTATATAAAATTATATATTAAAAATTATTAAAATTAAATAAATAAAATCAATAGGATGAAAAATGGCATCAAATCTCCAACAGTTTGGCCAAAATTATATAATTTAAAAAATTCAAAATTATATAATATAATTGTATAAGTAAGGTGAGACTAGCTACTTTAGGACAAAATGTTGGTTTTTAATTAATCAATATGTAGAATCCAAATTATATTACTTTCTTTAAGAATTTAATGAAATGCTTTTCTTCTTTAATGGGGAAAACCATGAATGTACAGTCGTGGCCAAAAGTTTTGAGAATTACACAAATATTGGAAATTGGAAAAGTTGCTGCTTAAGTTTTTATAATAGCAATTTGCATATACTCCAGAATGTTATGAAGAGTGATCAGATGAATGGCATAGTCCTTCTTTGCCATGAAAATGAACTTAATCCCAAAAAAACCTTTCCACTGCATTTCATTGCTGTCATTAAAGGACCTGCTGAGATCATTTCAGTAATCGTCTTGTTAACTCAGGTGAGAATGTTGACGAGCACAAGGCTGGAGATCATTATGTCAGGCTGATTGGGTTAGAATGGCAGACTTGACATGTTAAAAGGAGGGTGATGCTTGAAATCATTGTTCTTCCATTGTTAACCATGGTGACCTGCAAAGAAACGCGTGCAGCCATCATTGCGTTGCATAAAAATGGCTTCACAGGCAAGGATATTGTGGCTACTAAGATTGCACCAAAATCAACAATTTATAGGATCATCAGCAACTTCAAGGAAAGAGGTTCAATTCTTGTAAAGAAGGCTTCAGGGCATCCAAGAAAGTCCAGCAAGTGCCAGGATCTATTAAAGAGGATTCAGCTGCGGGATCGGAGTGCCACCAGTGCAGAGCTTGCTCAGGAATGGCAGCAGGCAGGTGTGAGCGCATCTGCACGCACAGTGAGGCCAAGACTTTTGGAAGATGGCCTGGTGTCAAGAAGGGCAGCAAAGAAGCCACTTCTGTCCAAAAAAAACATCAGGGACAGATTGATCTTCTGCAGAAAGTATCGTGAATGGAATGCTGAGGACTGGGGCAAAGTCATATTCTCCGATGAAGCCTCTTTCCGATGGTTTGGGGCATCTGGAAAAAGGCTTGTCAGGAGAAGAAAAGGTGAGCGCTACCATCAGTCCTGTGTCATGCCAACAGTAAAGCATCCTGAGACCATTCATGTGTGGGGTTGCTTCTCATCCACTCACAATTCTGCCCAAAAACACAGCCATGAATAAAGAATGGTACCAAAACACCCTCCAACAGCAACTGCTTCCAACAATCCAACAACAGTTTGGTGAAGAACAATGCATTTTCCAGCACGATGGAGCACCGTGCCATAAGGCAAAAGTGATAACTAAGAGGCTCGGGGACCAGAACGTTGAAATTTTGGGTCCATGGCCTGGAAACTCCCCAGATCTTAATCCCATTGAGAACTTGCGGTCAATCCTCAAGAGGCGGGTGGACAAACAAAAACCCACTAATTCTGACAAACTCCAAGAAGTGATTATGAAAGAATGGGTTGCTATCAGTCAGGATTTGGCCCAGAAGTTGATTGAGAGCATGCCCAGTCGAATTGCAGAGGTCCTGAAAAAGAACGGCCAACACTGCAAATACTGTCTCTTTGCATAAATGTCATGTAATTGTCGATAAAAGCCTTTGAAACGTATGAAGTGCTTGTAATTATATTTCAGTACATCACAGAAACAACTGAAACAAAGATCTAAAAGCAGTTTAGCAGCAAACTTTGTGAAAACTAATATTTATGTAATTCTCAAAACTTTTGGCCACGACTGTACACTGAAATTTGTGCCTTTTTGCACAAAAATAAAGTTAACAGGACACCAGTTTGTACTAAATTCATTGAAAGTGCCCAAAAAAAGTCCATGGCACGAACGGTTTGGTGCTCACCTGTCCAGCCTGTATAAGTGGAAAAATCATGTGGATCTGCAGTCTTCAGGCCCTCCTCCATCTGCTGGAGAAGATCTTTGATTTTGCTCTGCACTTTTTTCTGGAAAGCGTCGCTGATCTATTTCCAGAGAAGGAAAAACAAGCTTGTAAGTAATTAATTAGCTGACATTAATTGTACAGCATTAGACCAAACACAGAGTTCGAATATTTTGCGGACCAAATACCGAGCCCTGTGGCATCTCCATAATAAATTCAAAGAATCACCACGTAAAATATATGCATATCCATGTCACAGACACACTTCTAACCCTTAAAAGTAAACTGTACCTCAAGACATCTCGGTTCAGCATTGATAATACTGCACAGGCTTATTTCACGAATATATGCAAATAATAAACTCAGAAAGAGACTACAAGACGATAGCTAATTGTTAGAGCTGCATGATTCTGAGCACCACAATTTTTTGTTTAAAACACAAAACACGATTCTCCCACAATTCTGAATAGACAACTAACAAAAAATAATGTAATTTACTAGAGGTTCTGACAAAATGTTAATTGCTGCGGTCTATTTAAAAAAAAAAAAATGAATTTGAATATTTAAATGAATGATTCAATGACTCACTCACACAGACTTCTTGTTTCACTACTGAATGAATCAGCGTTTTTGAACGAATCTCTTGAATAAGTGATTCAATGACAAATGCAGTCGCGTGTCGCCACCTACTGGTGTAATGATGTATTACAATCTTAATTTGAAGAGACGCGTCACTTTCAAAAGTTGATTTGCGCCGTTTTAATCGCTACGGTAGACATCAGTGTTTATATCTGAACTATAAACTTGTATCTGTGATAATATAAATTATTGTAAGACAGAAATAATCACACTGTTTTGTTGAAAAGAAAAGATACGCAGATCTGTGGTTTAATCGACCGAGCCGAATCATTGTAATTAAGACATAAGATTATAATCATTTAATGATTAATCATGCAGCTCTACTAATTGTACACCAAATCATCAGTGACACGCTGACAACGGTACAAAGGGGAATGTGGGATCTCCCCAGGATCTCGGTTGTCGCCCCGACACATTTGAACACGGACAAAAAGCTTCATTTATTCAGACTGTTTGCTGCGACAGGGGGAAATTCATAATGTGTATTGCCATTTCTGAAAGTCTGCGTTCGATAGCTTGGAAACCTCGGGCATGGAAGAGTGAAGGTGGATTGAATCCAGAGTTATTTCTTTCTACTGCGGCAGTGAGTCTGTGAGCCGAATCCTAATGAGGAGAAAACCTCACCTCACAGGACTCTCACCTACAGCCATCAACTCTGACACGTAAATATGGTGGTACCTAACAAATTGTGGGTGAAATGATCGCAAAAAAATGTCCTCTAGGGGCAGATATGTTCGCAATTTGTATTGGTTGAGCTTGACGAATGGATTCGATATTAAAAATTTGCATGAGAACATTTTCTCATCTTCCTGATACGCAAGAGAGAACGAGTGATGCGGTAACTTTGCTGACCATAGAGCCGTCTGAACCAAATCTAATAATGAACATGTTTTTCCTGCAGAGAGATGATTGACAGCTGAGGGGACGGAAACAAGAGACCCTGCTGAACCAGAAGACACGTGAAGCGAACCATGAACCACTGCGGAGAATACAAAGAGAAAATCAGCACAAGGCATAGTGGGAGGAAAAAAACAAAAACAGGGAATGAGTGTTTGAAGCAGATAAAGCCTTCCTGTTTACAGTAAAGAAACAGGCGTGATCGGACATGAATCCGTGACATGAAACCAGCACACCGATTTGAACAGACGAGGAGAGCATCAAAAAGAAAAGGTTTCAAGAAGTCAAGTCGGTCCAAATGACGCATTTTTATGTTTATTTGATCAAATATTGTGAAATATTATTCTAATGTAAATCATGTGTTTTCTATGTGAATATATAGTACAGTGTAATTTATATCCAGTGATCAAAGCTGAATTTATTTGATCAAAAATACAGTAAAACAGTGAAATATTATTCTAATGTAAATCATCTGTTTTCTATGTGAATATATAGTACAGTGTAATTTATATCCAGTGATCAAAGCTGAATTTATTTGATCAAAAATACAGTAAAACAGTGAAATATTATTATAATGTAAAATATCTATTTTCTATGTGAATATATAGTACAGTGTAATTTATATCCAGGGATCAAAGCTGAATTTATTTGATCAAAAATACAGTAAAACAGTGAAATATTATTCTAATGTAAATCATGTTTTCTAAGTGAATATATAGTACAGTGTAATTTATATCCAGGGATCAAAGCTGAATTTATTTGATCAAAAATACAGTAAAACAGTGAAATATTATTCTAATGTAAATCATCTGTTTTCTATGTGAATATATAGTCCAGTGTAATTTATATCCAGGGATCAAAGCTGAATTTATTTGATCAAAAATACAGTAAAACAGTGAAATATTATTCTAATGTAAATCATGTTTTCTAAGTGAATATATAGTACAGTGTAATTTATATCCAGTGATCAAAGCTGAATTTATTTGATCAAAAAATACAGTAAAACAGTGAAATATTATTCTAATGTAAAATATCTATTTTCTATGTGAATATATAGTACAGTGTAATTTATATCCAGTGATCAAAGCTGAATTTATTTGATCAAAAATACAGTAAAACAGTGAAATATTATTATAATGTAAATCATCAGTTTTCTATGTGAATATATAGTACAGTGTAATTTATATCCAGTGATCAAAGCTGAATTTATTTGATCAAAAATACAGTAAAACAGTGAAATATTATTCTAATGTAAATCATGTGTTTTCTATATGAATATATAGTACAGTGTAATTTATATCCAGTGATCAAAGCTGAATTTATTTGATCAAAAATACAGTAAAACAGTGAAATATTTTTCTAATGTAAATCATGTGTTTTCTATGTGAATATATAGTACAGTGTCATTTATATCCAGTGATCAAAGCTGAATTTATTTGATCAAAAATACAGTAAAACAGTGAAATATTATTCTAATGTAAATCATCAGTTTTCTATGTGAATATATAGTACTTTGTAATTTATATCCAGTGATCAAAGCTGAATTTATTTGATCAAAAATACAGTAAAACAGTGAAATATTATTCTAATGTAAATCATGTGTTTTCTATGTGAATATATAGTACAGTGTAATTTATATCCAGTGATCAAAGCTGAATTTATTTGATCAAAAATACAGTAAAACAGTGAAATATTATTCTAATGTAAATCATGTGTTTTCTATGTGAATATATAGTACAGTGTAATTTATATCCAGTGATCAAAGCTGAATTTATTTGATCAAAAATACAGTAAAACAGTGAAATATTATTCTAATGTAAATCATGTGTTTTCTATGTGAATATATAGTACAGTGTAATTTATATCCAGTGATCAAAGCTGAATTTATTTGATCAAAAACACAGTAAAACAGTGAAATATTTTTCTAATGTAAATCATCTGTTTTCTATGTGAATATATAGTACAGTGTCATTTATATCCAGTGATCAAAGCTGAATTTATTTGATCAAAAATACAGTAAAACAGTGAAATATTATTCTAATGTAAATCATCAGTTTTCTATGTGAATATATAGTACTTTGTAATTTATATCCAGTGATCAAAGCTGAATTTATTTGATCAAAAATACAGTAAAACAGTGAAATATTATTCTAATGTAAATCATGTTTTCTAAGTGAATATATAGTACAGTGTAATTTATATCCAGTGATCAAAGCTGCATTTATTTGATCAAAAATACAGTAAAACAGTGAAATATTATTCTAATGTAAATCATGTTTTCTAAGTGAATATATAGTACAGTGTAATTTATATCCAGTGATCAAAGCTGAATTTTCAGCATCATTCCTCCAGTCTTCAGTGTCACATGATCCTTCAGAAATCATTCTGATATGATGATTTGATGCTCAAGAAACATTTATGATTATTAATGTTGAAAAGTTTTGCTGCCGCATATGTAAACAGATTACTGTCGCATCACATAAAAGCCGTTTTATGTGAATTAATGACTTCTTTATGCGGTTTATGATGAGTATTAAGCTTAAACTTTAAGTAACATGAACAAAACAGGCCAAATATTTGTGCTACAATTAATCAGCATAATCACATAATGAAGTGTATAATCATGACAGTCCGGGAACGTCCCACTTTTCATAATCCAAGAAATGAGGGCATCAAACGAAGATTTAATTTAATATTCCATCACATGGGTGAAAATCCTCAGTCGAGTGTGAAACGCTAGTGTCAAAGCTGATAAACTAAAAGTTCAACTCATCTGAAGGGATTAAGCAGAAACTAATCCCTGATCATAATGAAACAAAAGACGAGGCGAATGAATATGGTTGTCATATCAGTCTTGAAAGCTTGATACAAAAACAAGTGTTTATTCCATTCAAAAGATTTTTTATTGTTTCTGAGTCTCTTCTGCTCACCAAACCTGCATTTATTTGATCAAAAATACAGTAAAAATAGTGAAAAATTATTCTAATGTAAATCATCTGTTTTCTATGTGAATATATAGTACAGTGTAATTTATATCCAGTGATCAAAGCTGAATTTATTTGATCAAAAATACAGTAAAAATAGTGAAATATTATTCTAATGTAAATCATCTGTTTTCTATGTGAATATATAGTACAGTGTAATTTATATCCAGTGATCAAAGCTGAATTTATTTGATCAAAAATACAGTAAAAATAGTGAAATATTATTCTAATGTAAATCATCTGTTTTCTATGTGAATATATAGTACAGTGTAATTTATATCCAGTGATCAAAGCTGAATTTATTTGATCAAAAATACAGTAAAAATAGTGAAATATTATTCTAATGTAAATCATCTGTTTTCTATGTGAATATATAGTACAGTGTAATTTATATCCAGTGATCAAAGCTGAATTTATTTGATCAAAAATACAGTAAAACAGTGAAATATTATTCTAATGTAAATCATCTGTTTTCTATGTGAATATATAGTAAACTATAATTTATATCCAGTGATCAAAGCTGAATTTATTTGATCAAAAATACAGTAAAACAGTGAAATATTATTCTAATGTAAATCATCTGTTTTCTATGCGAATATATAGTACAGTGTAATTTATATCCAGTGATCAAAGCTGAATTTTCAGCATCATTACTCCAGTCTTCAGCGTCACATGATCCTCCAGAAATCATTCTGATATGATTTATGATTATTATTATCAATGTTCAGCAGTGGTTCTCAACCCGCGGCCCGTCACGAATGCCAACGCACGATTTGCCGACCACATTTAAAAAATAAATCCCAGTTTATTTTAATAAATCCCATGGTTTATTAGTTAAATATTAATGTATTAACTAACATGAACTAACCATGAGTAATAATTTGTTACTGTATTTACTAATCTCTGTTAAAGTTAGTTAATGAAAGTTGTTCATTGTTTGTTCACAGTAGATTTTAATAATATATTAGTAAGTGTTGAAATTAATATTAATAAAGAATAAATGCTGTATCAGTGCCGTTCATTATTAGTTCATGTTAACTGATGTAAGTGTTTCCTTTATTTTTGTTTTGAAATTAAATTAAAAAGGATTCAATTAATAGAAGTTTGAACTATAATGTTTTTTTCATATAAAATCATATACATATATGTATATATACACATGCTATATACTGAGAACAGTTATCGAACACTTAAACGCACGTTTGGGCAGAATTACAATAGTAGCCATTATTTTTCTAAATTTAGGGATCAAAACAGGCAAATTTGGTATTAGAGGAGAAAACATAGGAATGAAGGAACGCATTGCAAACAAGAAAAGTCGTAGCATCCGCAGCGAAGGCGAGAAGAACGGAGGAATCAGTTGCTGTCGATGAGAACTTGGCATATATGCAAAATGTGAATTCGATGTTTGTTTGATGTACTTGTATTTTAAATCAATAAAAATAACCCGTGGACGCTGCGCGAGGGATTCCGACCCAATTACAGACTGATTTCAACACGCTCAGTGTTGACTGTAAAAAGAGTAACATGTTCTTATTAAAGCCGTTCGTGGTCAATATAACATTCTGTCATTGTTTGGTGACCGTTACGATGCTGCTGAAGAGAATTCACATTCAAATAGTTACTACTGCGTTCACACTCGTAGTTCGGTTCGTTTGGTTCGGACCAAAAACAACACATATAGTCCTGGTCCGCTTAGCGTTCACACTGGCATTTTTAACAGCAAACCTGAAGTTACCGAACCAAAGGCGTAGGGATACGATCACGACCTGATTGGTCAGCTTTTATGGCGTATATTTCACGACGGAGCTCGCGAACATTCAAAACAACTCTGTGTTCTTGTTACGTCCGTGTTGTATTTTGGTTGTCGCTCTCATTTTTAAACACAACTTCACTCATATATCATTTGGAATAATAAGGACCTACTGTATAAACATAAATCTCTTTTCTTTGATAGTTGGTTTAAAAATGGAATTATTTTTGTATCTCAACTTTTCGATCAGAATGGTTCAATTTGTAATTATTCTGAGTTTTTGTAATTCCTGTTACTCCAAAAGAATTTGCGGTTGCAGCTGATGCGGTGCCGCGAGGAGTTCTTATGCTGTTTAAAGACTTTTCCTTTTCATCTTTTTGTCATTCAGTGGATCTCTGTAAAACATTTGTAGGTAAACAATGCCTTTCTTCATTGAAATCAAAAAACAATAAGAAAATTAGAATCTTGTTTCAGGAGGAATCGGTTTCCCTGCCATATGTAATTTCTTACTGGAATGGGCTTGTAAGTGACATTCCCTGGAAAAAAGTTCGGACATTACCTCACAAATATCTGATAACTAACAAAATGAGAGAAATAACCTTTAAGTTAATTCATAGGTTTTACCCAGATTTATATATATATATATATATATATATATATATATATATATATATATATATATATATATTAATATATAATATATAATTAATATATAATTAATATACATTAATACCCTCTGTTCTTTCTGTTTAGAGAAACCTGAAACTACTTTACATTTATTTTGGAGTTGTTCTCACACACTGACATTTTGGTGTGACATTTGTGATTTTATTAAATGTTACATGAATCCTTATTTTATATTTACATACAGAAATGTGATTTTTGGTTTTCATGAATGTGAAAAGAAAAATGATATTTACTTTATAAACCTTATTTTTCTGTTAGCCAAATATCATATTCATGAATGTAAATTTTCTAAATGCAAACCTCTTTTTTTAAAGATTTAAAAATGAGATGAAAATGTATTTTGAATCTATAGAATCTTCTAAAAACCTGAACGCTATGAGAACAGAAGCTGTGTTTAATGACTTGGCACTTAATCTGGACTGCTATAATTTTTATTGTTATATTATATTGATGACAGTTGTTGTTGTTATTTTTTTGCTTGTTTGTTTGTTCAAGCATTTAATAAAAAAAATAAAAATAAAAAAAATTTGGTTGTCGCTCTTTCTCTTTTTCTCCTCTATTATCAGGTTCACGATTGGCTGACTGATATGTCAATCATCATCACCTCATTATTCAATGAGATGACGTCCTCCTAAGGAACCAATCGGAACACTTCTGCCATGTATAAAGATCCGGAAGTGACGAGAGGAAGATACGTGTTTGCGTTTGTTGTGACTTGCTGTTTGTTGCTAGTGATCCCGATTTATTAGTGTGTAACCTTTGCAAACCTGGAGTTCATCTCAAAGTTTTTCCCGGACTCGGAGAGGAGAGGAAGCTAGGATGTCACGTGACCTACACCATGCAACACGTTAGTGATGGATTTGTTTATACACAGCAGGTGATGAGCAGACGCTGCTCTCTGTGCTCATGTTTGATAGTTAGTAGGGGTGTGACGAGACGAGACACGAGATTGGGTTCACGAGACGAGATTTTTATAGTATTTTTAAGAAATCCTCAATAATGAAACATCATTTATTCAACTGAAAATCATAAAATGCAAAAATGTTGGTGCGTTTTGAAATCAACTTGTAATGCATGTCATTTTACTTCTATTTTAATTAATTATTAAATGGGTTTATAACGTATAACAGTTTCATACACTGTCAGTGTCCTCTTTGCTCCTCTATGTATTTTTCACTGCGTGAGAACATGATGTGTGGCATGAGAGCGGACATAGCAACAGTAACTAAAGGGGGCGGGGCTTTGCGACAGGTCAATTACATTTTTAGGACTCTATGAAATGCTTTTTCTCACATTCCGTTTTCCGTATTCTCATATTTTTTATGGATTCCATTTGAATGATTTAATCAAAAACATCCAAGTAATAGAATTAATAAATCGGTGCATCTCTAATTCATTTCTTTACAAAAAAATAAAAACTCTTACTGACGGGCAGTCGAGGCTTAGACAACCGCATTCATGTTGCATTTTTTTCTCAACAAAATATGAAAATCCATTAAAAAAAAATAAAAAAAAATTTTTATGAGTGCTTGGTTGTGCAAAAAACCCAACATAATTTACTGCTTTATTTACGAAATATTAATTTCCGACATGCGTGTTGACGCGAGAACGGACGTTGTTGCATAGACATGCATTGGACATTAATATTTTGTAAATAAAGTGGTATATTATGTGTTTTTGTGAGAATATAGCATTCATAAAGTCGAGGTTGAACCAATGGATTACTTATATGATGTATTTACTACCTTTCTGGGTCTTGAAAGTGGTAGTTTGCTGTCATTAGAGGGACAGAAAGCGCTCAGATTTCATTAAATGTATATTAATGTGTTCTGAAGATGAACTGAAGTCGGGTGTGGAACGAGAAATTAATGACAGAATTATAATTGTTGGGTGAAGAATGCTTTTAAATGTCCTGTAATGTCTTTATTTGGGTTAAGATTATTTTTAGATACTTGCAAGGTCACACTATAATAAAGATATCTGAACATGTACACGATGAAAACCCACTGAGGCTCAATATCAAGCGGCGCGTCAGATGTAAACAAACCCGCTCCGACACGGTCCGTTACTGCGACAAACAAGCGAATAAATCCACCACAAACCTTCCCATTCGCATCAAACGGCTCGTTAGGGTTGCTGTCGTCTTCTTCTTCTTCTGCATTCGAGGACAGCGTCAGTCCCTGGTCCCAGTCCGGGAAAGGGTTAGTGAAGCTGCGCTCCTCCATCTCTGACTCGGAGCCCGCCACCAGCTTCAGCCTCTTCGACATGTTGTCGCCCATCGCGACGGCGGCCCGCCAGGGACAAACTTACTACGGCTGGCTTGAGGAGAAACGCGTTTTGTTTTGTTTTATGGATGCTGAGGAGACTGCCTATGCTTGGAGGTCTCGATGCCTTTTACATAAAAATAAATAAAAAAGTAGTATGTCATAAACACCGAATCCAACAGGTAATATTTAAAACTTATACATGAGGGTAAAAAATTATATATATATATATATAAATGGACAAACTAAGCGATTGGGTTGTTTTAACCCAGTAGTTGGGTTAAATGTTTGTCCAACCTGCTGGGTAGTTTTATTTAACTCAATTATTATTTAAAAAAATACTCTATTGTTGCTTAAAATGAACCCAAAATATGATGGAAATTAAAAATCAGACACATAATTACTAGAGGCAACGATAATAATCAAAAGGTGAACATTTATTAATAAGCAACTTAATAAATATTTATTGTTTAATTATTATTCATTAAACGTATTAATAAATGTTCATTTACAACATATTTTAGGTTCATTTTAAGCAACAACACAGTAATTTTTAAACAATAGTTGAGTTAAATAAAACTATCCAGCATGTTGAGCAAACATTTAACCCAACTGCTGGGTTTGACCATTTTCAACCCAACTTGGGTTGTTTTTAACCCAGCATTTTTAGAACTGAAGAAGCCAATTTGAAGGCGTCCAAATTAAAAATTAAATTTCTACAGCAGAGTCAAATGAAAGGAGTGTCCAGCAGTGATACTGTGCACATTTTAATCGAATAACTCATAATAAGGTAAAAAAAATAAAAATAGAAAGTACTTTGACAAAGAAAATGAATGCCACAGCTAACATCTGTACTTTTTGGGTAAAATATTCATATAATAGACACATAAGTGCATGCTCAGCCTATTGCACACAGAAGCTCGGTCAGTAGTCTGATGAAGATCATAATCATAAACGCCTGTCACATCATCGCAGTGTTTATGGTAAAGTTGAGGCACGCGCACACGGCAGTAAACGCTCCTGACCACTACAGCATCTCATTCATGACATCTGGACACGTTTTCACGGCAGTCGAGCACTTACATTCTCACTCCGGCGTCCAGTGCGGCATGATGGAGGGACAGAGCACCTTCACTTCTCATTCAGCATCGAGAGAAGAAGAGATCGATGCATCTGATCAGTTAAAGCCGGTCTGGATGCAGCAGCGTCTGAGATTTACCAGTCCTTTCCTTTCTCATTTCCGGGCTTTGACTTTCTCTTTTCACACACACACACACACACGCGCGCCCGCGTGCGCGCGCACTGAGTGGACGGGTGACACCGGAGCAGATGATGATGATGATGATGATGATGATGTCCCTGCCGCTATCTTGAGCATATTTGAGCCATAGGAGGAAACAGATGGCGATTCCACTCCACCATCCAGGATTATTCAGCAAACAAATCCATAAAGCCCTTCTGCCTCGTGCACTCTCCCGCGCGCGCTCACACACATTTCGTCTATAATAGGGTGAACTATGCAAAAGTGACTGAGCATTGGTGAAAGCTTAATACTATCAGTCTTTGTTTGTTTTGAGGGGGTGTAACCCAATGTGGGCTATTATTCATTAGGCGGTTAGTCCTCAAATTTTATTATATGGAGTGTAGATATATGACAATACTCAATAATTTCATTTGCTCTGTTCTCGGTTTTCTCTCGCTCCGCTGCGGGTTTCTCTCACAAAAGGAAAGTGATGAGGCTCCACACTGTTCCACTCCATTTCACTTGTGAACTTTCCGAAGCACTTGCCCTGCTGTCGCCATCTTGTATGAAGTGGACGAGGGAAGTTTAAATGGACAGACCCTCGTCGCCTTGATTCTGAGAGAGTGATGTTCACTTCAAGCAGCTCTATATCCCACAATTCAGCTTGATTGTGACGTCACAGCAGATCACGCTTAAAAGATTCAGAATTAAAGTGTCCTGATCATTCACTCTCCTCCATGTCATGTTCATGTCTTTCTTTCTCCAGTGGAAAAGAAATGAAGAGGAAAACATTCCAGGATTTTTCTCTATATAGTGGACTTCAATGGGGTTCAACGGGTCCAAATGTCAGTTTCAGTGCAGCTTCAAAGATCTACATGATCCAGACGAGGAATAAGAGTCTGATCTAGAGAAACCATCACACATTTTATACAAAAAAAATAAACATTATGTACTTTTTAACCACAAATGCTGGTCTTGCACTGCTCTGATGCTCCACACATCACGTCATCACGCTGGAAAGGTCACGTGATCGTGGTATAGGGCGAAAAACTCCAACTCGTTTTCTCCTCCAACTTCAAAACCGTCCAACATCGTTGTTTTACCTTTTTTTGTAAAGGACTCTTTGTAAACACTGGATCGGTACTTCCTCCTACGTCTCGTGACCTTTCCAGCGTGATGACGTGATGTGTGGAGCATCACAGCAGTGCAAGACCAGCATTTGTGGTTAAAAAGTACATAATGTTTATTTTTTTTGTATAAAATGTGTGATGGTTTCTCTAGATCAGACTCTTATTCCTCGTCTGGATCATGTAGATCTTTGAAGCTGCACTGAAACTGACATTTGGACCCGTTGAACCCCATTGAAGTCCACTATATGAAGAAAAATCCTGGAATGTTTTCCTCTTCATTTCTTTTCCACTGAAGAAAGAAAGACATGAACATGAGATGGAGGAGATTGAATTATCAGGACATTTTCATTCTGAACTGAACTCATCCTTTAGTTGAAGTGTATGTTATATTGATGGTTGTATAATATATTAATTATGTTGAGATTTAATCACATAATACCTTATATTCAAAGTCAAAATGTATACTATTGATATTTTGTTTAATTTTGTCTAATTAGAGGCTTAAATACAAGGTGGAGCTGGTCAATTATGATGGATAATGTTGTAATAACTTGAAGTGCAAGTGAAGATTTTAAGCATCTCCATCACAAGGAGGGGAAAAACTCATTAGCTTACAAGATTTGGCTTTTTAAAGAGATGAAAGCGGTTGCATTGAGACCTTCTACACAGGCTGCTTCTGTTTCGGCCAAATTAACAGTGAATATACGCTCCTAAATATAGACTCCATCTGTGCTTCATAGCAAGACATCCTCCGTGGAGCTTCTGCTGTTGATTTCCTTTTTTCTCCTGTAAGCGTCGGATTAATATCTGATGTCACGTGAAAAGCTTCCAAAACTGAAAGTGTATTAGACAGAAACGGCTGCAGCTCTGGGGAAATGACCTTACATCAAAGGTCAGCTGTCCGTCTTTACAAAATATTCTCTCCATTTGATGAATTCAGCAATGAGGGACGGTAAACGTCTGCTTTCTGGATGGACGATTGAACATGAAATCCTGTTTAATTAATCATGGCAGCACATGCAACAGATGCACACACATGTATGATGGATGGAGCACATATGCATTATGACACACAAGCGCTTGGAGACGGGACCGCGTGCAGCGTGTGTGTGTGTGTGTGTAACAAGATCTCTTTCATACTGCTTGATACTAATGTCAGCGTGACTGCAGTCAGAATCTCACGGCGCAGGTGTGTCACCAGGAGTAACCAAATACTTAGTGACGTATTTAAAATACAAAATTTGAGTAACTTTATTTCATTTTAAATGGGTGGTAATCAGATTACAGTTACATCTGAAAAGTGTTTTAGATTACCAAAGTGATTACTTTGAGTTTTAATGTCATTTAAACAGCGATTGGTGATTCTCTGACTCTGACCGTCTGAAAAAGAGGAGTTAAGTTTCATCAACATTTTAATACTTTTAAGAGGATCATAAAAATGTAGTTATTTTTATTTAGTTCTGTCCTGAACAAGACAAAATGACTGAATTTATAAAAACAACTGAACTGTCCTGTCATGACCTGATGATCCACGACTGTTTTCATGTTTTGTGAGTCATTTTATAATTCACTCGTCACTGTGACTTTTTCTCACTATTTGTTTTTTCCCTCACAATAGTGAGTTTGTGTTTCACAATTCTGACTTCTTTTTCTCAGAATTGCGAGATTTAAACTCACAATTGCAAGTTATAAAGTCAGAATTGGGAGATATAAACTTGCAATACTGACTTTTTTTCTTGCAATTGTGAATTTAGTATGTGAGTTTATATCTCATAATTCTGACTTTTCTCAATATTGCGAGTTTATATCTCATAATTCTGACTTTTCTCAATATTGCGAGTTTATATCTCATAATTCTGACTTTTCTCAATATTGTGAGTTTATATCTCATAATTCTGACTTTTCTCAATATTGTGAGTTTATATCTCATAATTCTGACTTTATAACTCGCAATTGCAACATTATATCACGCAATTCTGAGGGAAAAAGTCAGAATTGTGAGATAAAAACTCACAATGACCTTTTTTGTGTTTGTTCCACAATTATTAGTATTCCAAAGTATTCTAAAGTATTTAGATTAAGTTACTAAACTTGAGTAATGTAACGAAATACGTTACAAACGACTTTTTAAAGCATGTATTTTGTAATCTGTAGTGAAATACATTTTAAAAGTAACATACCCAGCCCTGAGTGTCACACACTTTAAAGAACAAATTAGTAGATGAGATGTATGGCTGTCAGGTCAGATCAGTTTCATATCTTAAAACATCCTCCTGATTATAAACAAAGCATTTATTTAATCAAGCTCCACAAATGGCTTGTTTGGATATTGCGAGATTTGTGATTTTCACACCGGCAAATACATTTGCATATGCCCGCCTCCAGAGCATGCACCGTCCAATAGATTTACATCATCACATCATAGGCCCCGCCCACTGGCGTTCAGTCACTTTTATTTTCCTTCACTGGATGTGAGCGTCACTTCAAAAGCATACAGAAGTCATTAAAATGACTGATGCTGTCTATACTGATGCAGAAGCGTTTAGTTTCTGACATCTGCCGACTACAGGACACACAGAAGACTGACGTTTGCTTTGACACGTCCAGTTTAAACATCTAGTTTGTGACAGATGGATTTCAGCATCAGAAACAAGTCGATGGCTTATTATAATGGCGTCCCAGATCGCATCTCAGGATTATATGTTTGTTCGGAGCATTTGACTGTGGATTGTTTTGTAAATGAGGCACAGCGTGATTGAGAGTTCGCAAAGAAGCTTTTGTTGACGGACGAAGCAGTGGAGTGGGATTTTACACCAATATTATACAATTGCTACTACTTTGAATTTTAAAACAGTAAATTTTCCTTGAAACCTGAGACCAAAAGTATTTAAAAAATGTTTTACAGCGCCAATCATGCGTTCTTAGTAATATTATAAATATTATTTCATTTTAAATGGTGAATTTTATTGAAAACCAGACACCAAAATAATTTAAAAAAATGTTTTACAATGCAAATCGTGCATTTTAAATCAGTATTATTTCATTCAAATTTAATTTTAAACAGTAAAGTGTTCCAGTAAACATGTAACCTGCTGTTCAGATCAAACGCATCCATGTGAAATGCTTCGGTCTTATTATCTTCCACAATATACAGGAGACACTGAGAAAGTCCAAGTCATAAACACTATTTTAGCAGCAGAACCAAATCTTTGGATGATTTTTTGTTGGTGATAATGTTGCGCACTGCATCAGTGCTCCAGCTGGCTGTGTGTGGTGTGATAGACTAACACCTTCTGTACAATCAGTGAAACCTAGTTAACAGAACAAGCGAATGCTGACAACCCTGCTTTTGGTGAGATGAGTTAGTGCCAAGGTGGAATTATACAGTAGAAAAGACATTGGAATACAGTGTGATGACGAAGAGGAGCAGATGGCAGCTTTAACTCCATGACCTTGAAACCTTGCCATATTGTTTTTAAGCATGTATTAATACTGGAAGAAAACTGGAGAAAGGATCGTAATCGATCATAGAATGTATTACAATGTTTTTTTATTTCAGTTGTGCTGTGCTGAAAACTATGGAAGCTTGTTTCCTCCACGGAATAAGAAATCTCACAATTCTGACTTTATATCTCACAATTCTGACTTTAAATCTCACAATTCTGACTTTATATCTCACAATTCTGACTTTATATCTCGCAATTCTGACTTTATATCTCGCAATTCTGACTTTATATCTCGCAATTCTGACTTTATATCTCGCAATTCTGACTTTATATCTCACAATTCTGACTTTATATCTCACAATTCTGACTTTATATCTCTCAATTCTGACTTTATATCTCGCAATTCTGACTTTATATCTCACAATTCAGACTTTATAACTCACAATTCTGACTTTATATCTCACAATTCTGACTTTAAATCTCACAATTCTGACTTTATATCTCACAATTCTGACTTTATATCTCACAATTCTGACTTTATATCTCGCAATTCTGACTTTATATCTCGCAATTCTGACTTTATATCTCTCAATTCTGACTTTATATCTCGCAATTCTGACTTTATATCTCACAATTCAGACTTTATAACTCACAATTCAGACTTTATATCTCACAATTCTGACTTTATATCTCACAATTCTGACTTTATAACTCACAATTCTGACTTTATATCTCACAGTTCTGACTTTATATCTCACAATTCTGACTTTATAACTCACAATTCTGACTTTATATCTCGCAATTCTGACTTTAAATCTCGCAATTCTGACTTTATATCTCGCAATTCTGACTTTATAACTCACAATTCTGACTTTATATCTCACAATTCTGACTTTATATCTCGCAATTCTGACTTTATATCTCGCAATTCTGACTTTATATCTCACAATTCTGACTTTATATCTCACAATTCTGACTTTATATCTCACAATTCTGACTTTATATCTCGCAATTCTGACTTTATAACTCGCAATTCTGACTTTATATCTCACAATTCTGACTTTATATCTCGCAATTCTGACTTTATATCTCACAATTCTGACTTTATATCTCGCAATTCTGACTTTATATCTCACAATTCTGACTTTATATCTCACAATTCTGACTTTAAATCTCGCAATTCTGACTTTATATCTCGCAATTCTGACTTTATAACTCACAATTCTGACTTTATATCTCACAATTCTGACTTTAAATCTCGCAATTCTGACTTTATATCTCGCAATTCTGACTTTATAACTCACAATTCTGACTTTATATCTCACAATTCTGACTTTAAATCTCGCAATTCTGACTTTATATCTCGCAATTCTGACTTTATAACTCACAATTCTGACTTTATATCTCACAATTCTGACTTTATATCTCGCAATTCTGACTTTATATCTCACAATTCTGACTTTATAACTCACAATTCTGACTTTATATCTCACAATTCTGACTTTAAATCTCGCAATTCTGACTTTATATCTCGCAATTCTGACTTTATATCTCACAATTCTGACTTTATATCTCACAATTCTGACTTTATATCTCACAATTCTGACTTTATATCTCACAATTCTGACTTTATAACTCACAATTCTGACTTTATAACTCACAATTCTGACTTTAAATCTCGCAATTCTGACTTTATATCTCGCAATTCTGACTTTATATCTCACAATTCTGACTTTATATCTCACAATTCTGACTTTATATCTCGCTATTCTGACTTTATATCTCACAATTCTGACTTTATATCTCACAATTCTGACTTTATATCTCGCTATTCTGACTTTATATCTCACAATTCTGACTTTATATCTCACAATTCTGACTTTATATCTCGCTATTCTGACTTTATATCTCACAATTCTGACTTTATATCTCGCAATTCTGACTTTATAACTCGCAATTCTGACCCTTTATCTAATTTGGTGTTCCGGGTCAAAAATGACCAGTCTTTTAAATTGCTTGTAAATCTGTCGTTTTCCTCTATTATCATTTATAAAATATTATAAGCACAGGTTTTGTGTTTCTTTTTGGAACTGACTGATCGTGAGCCTAAAGAAAACAGTGAGGTACCTGTACATCAGCTCAGATCAACAAGACCATGCGATCAGTCTGTTTCAAAAAGTACAAAACAAACCAAAACAAGCAGACAAAATTTTGACTCCAATATTTGGCAATAAGGCATAACAAGAGATGGAATTCGCAATGGAATGACTGTGGGGGAGGGGCTATCCATGTGACTGACCAATGGCAGGCAGGGGAAGCATTCAGGAAAACATTTTGCTTAAAATCTTTAATTATTTTCAGTTACCTTACTGTTATCTCTAAATGTAAATAAACCGAGAAAATGTGAACTGAGACGCACGCCCATGAGGATTTCTCAGTCATGTGGTTTTTAGTAACACTGCACTTCAATATTGACTCCATCTCCTCAATCTGGAGTGTTTTTTCCCCACTATCCGCATCCATGCCACAAATATCATTATCTCTCATTATTGATGTAGCCATGACATCAGGATTACTGAAAAATCTCAAAATGTCTTCTTTCCGGTTCCACAGAAGAAAGAAAGTCAAACCGGTTGGTAAAGACATGAGTCAATGAGAATGTTTTTGGGGTGAACTGTGCCTTTAAGTGGGGCAGGAACAGCACATCATTATATAGATTAGTTGCTTCGCTCCAATACACCAGTGACAGGATGTGATGCGTACAGACTTCAGCTCTGCAGCTGATTGGCCAGAGGCTCTTAAAGGGCACTGTCATTAATTCCAGCACAGCTCTTGAGTGCGCAGTACATTTGCAAAACACTGGGGGGCTTAATTTAGTTTGATGAATGAATCCTGTTGCTATTAGTGGAGATTGAGGCCTCAAGAACATCATCAGTATCAATTTCTTCAGGGAACTCAATATTCCTCATTTAAATAATTCATGTGCAGAATAAAGGGGCGGGGCCTGGTTGAGTGAGTTAGTTGGGTGTTGAAACTGCCGGTTATGGTAAGGGGCGGGGCATTTCCCAAACACCAATCACAACACACCGCTCCAGCCGACCAATCAGAGCACAGAGGGAGGGGCTTCATAGAGACAGGAAGTAAACAGAGCGTTACTGACAGACTGGGAAGAGAGGTGCTGCAACAATGGAGAATATGAGGAAAATAATCAACATTCGAGCATGATGACATAAATTAAAGATTAATATTAGGAGTTAGGGGTTTGTTAAAATCCCTCAGTGTGCACTGGAAATCCACGAGGAAATGGCATATGTCATGAAAGTGATGGCAGAGATTATCTGTGTAAACACGGTGGCCTTTAGGATGAAAGAATCAGCAGAGAAGCGTAATAGCTCCTGCAGGAGAGGATTATGGGACAGAGCCAGCGGCCAGACAGCGAACAAAAGCCATTAATCAAGCGGCGGCGTTCAGCATACGATCAAATCAGTGGCGCGGCTCCAAGTCACCCTGAAAAAGGCTTCATTTGGGCTCGAGTCCAAACAGTAAGTCAACAGTTGTGATTCTGAGGGATCTGATGCACTGCACTGGCGGACGGCATTTTCATCACATATATATTTGTCCAAAACTGGGGTTTTCAGACTTTTTCATACCATGGGCTTGCAGACATGATGATTCCCTCTTCCTCAACGAGTATCAACTCCTCAAACCATTCCTGCTTTGTGGAGCATTATCCTGCTGAAAGAGCCACAGACCGTTTCCATGAAAGGCTCCACACGCTCAGGTTCGTGTCACAGTAACGTCCACATGGATGCAGGACCCAAGGTTTCCCATGGAAACTTGCCACAGAACATTTAAAAGAACTCCAACCCAATGTTTGAGGAGGTTTGCCATGTATGATGGTGAAGAACAAGCAAGTGATCGATAAAAAGTCCATGCTGGATAGTCCTCATTATGTCAGAATTAGTTACTTATAGTTAGTAAAGTGGACTATCAGAATGAAGTAAAGTGCAGCCCAAGTCATGTTCTGTGTAAATATACACGTTGTTGTGCTCCTCAAACCATTCCTGCTTCGTGTCAGGAGCATTATCCTGCTGAAAGAGCCACAGACGGCAGGGAATACCGTTTCCATGTTTCCAGGTTCGTGTCACAGTAACGTCCACATGGATGCAGGACCCAAGGTTTCCCAGCAGAAAGCAAACCTTCTTCCCATAGTGCATCCTGGTGCCACGTGTTCTCCAGGTAAGAGACGCACACGCACTCCATCACACCTTCTTCCGTTGCTCCGTGGTCCAGTTCTGATTCCGTTGGCTCTTTCGGCGGTGGACGGGTCATCATGGACGCCCCGACTGGTCTCGGCCGCAGCTCCACACGCAACAAACTGATGCACCTTTCTATCAGAACCAGCATTAACTTCTTCAGTTTGAGCTACAGGAGCTCGTCTGTTGGATCGGACCACACGGATCAGCATCAATGAGCCTCGTCCGCCCGTGACCCTGTCACCGCTTCACCACTGGTCCTTCCTTGGACCATTTTTGATGGACACTGACCACTGCAGACCGGGAACACCCCACAAGAGCTGCAGTTCTGGAGAACAAGGCGAAGCTCTCGATTTACCGGTCAATCTACGTTCCTACTCTCACCTATGGTCATGAGCTTTGAGTCATGACCGAAAGAATGAGATCCCTGATACAGGCGGCCGAAATGAGCTTTCTCCGCAGAGTGGCAGGGCGCTCCCTTAGAGATAGGGTGAGGAGCTCGGTCACTCGAGAGGAACTCAAAGTAGATCCGTTGCTCCTTCACATCGAGAGGAGTCAGCTGAGGTGGCTCGGGCATCTGTTTCGGATGCCTCCCGGACGCCTCCCTAGGGAGGTGTTCCGGGCATGTCCCACCGGGAGAAGGCCCCGGGGAAGACCTAGGACACGCTGGAGAGACTATGTGTCTCGGCTGGCCTGGGAACGCCTCGGTGTCCCCCCGGAAGAGCTGGAGGAAGTGTCTGGAGAGAGGGAAGTCTGGGAATCTCTGCTCAGACTGCTGCCCCCGCGACCCGGCCCCGGATAAGCGGTGGAAGATGAATGAATGAATTTGGCCCTTGTCAAACTCACCCAAAACTTTACAATTGTGCATTTTTCCTGCTTCTAACATCAACTTTGAGGACAAAATGTTCATTTGTACAACAGGTGCTGTATATATAGACATTTTTACATTATAATATAAATATAAGAATAGCTTTAAACCCCATTACTTGCACAGCCACGATCAACAGAGAGATTTCAGGAAATAACTGTTACGTTTTTAAACTCGTAAAACTGTGGATGCCTGATGGCAGATTCATACGTTTCTCTGTACATGTTGGTTGAAACTAAAGCACTTCAAAATCCAGACGTGCGACCGCGCTCTTGATCTTCATTTCTCGTCTTGCTTTAATTAACGGGGTATAAAAAAGGCAAAGAGTCGCGGTGGGGAAACATGGAGATGCACATTATCATAACTAGGTTTTGGAGGCTTAATATATTCTCTTTAACTCAATGCACTTTGTGAAGTATAATTCAAAGAGTGGGCTGTTAATTAGACGGAGTTTGATTAAACTGGAGTTGTAAACAAGGCCCATGACATCTCCCAAAATACAGCTGAATTATGCAAGTATCTGTGAATGAGAAATGTCAGTTTATGACTTTTAGTGTGAATCATATATGGTGAGAACTGGCATTTTTGTATAAATAACATCAATTTGAGGCTACAGGTGAATTTTATTTAAAGGCCAGCCTGTTTTCAACCGCTTGTCTGTATAGACAACATTCAGAAGCGGTGAAGGTCATTATTTAAGTCAAGAAGCAGACAAACACTACATACTGTTTCCTGAAGAAAGGTAATTGCTTTCTAAATTCATCTGATCTCTCAACAGCACCTCAGAGAAACTCTGATGAGAAACGGCTCTTCAAACAAATACAATTATTGGCTTTGACAGATAGTGGCAAAACTCTGTATTCAAATTCCCAGGCTGAAGAATAATAACTACAGCTTTCAGATATGACTTGAAAAACAACGTAATGCACATTTAAATCAGAAAGAGATTTATTGCCAAGTGTGTTTGTACACACAATGGATTTGTTTTGATGACAGAAGAATTTGTCTGGTTATTTAAAAGTGCATAATCTTAAATATTCATTATTGTTACACCATTACATTCCTTTGTTTTAAATGTAAATTCAGAAAACTAAAATATTATTTCCAGGTTTTCCAGACGTAACAACCCAGTGTTTGGGTAGTTTTTGTGTAACCCAGCTCCTGGGTCAGACGTAACAACCCAGCGTTTGGGTATTTTTTGTGTTACCCAGCTCCTGGGTCAGACGTAACAACCCAGCGTTTGGGTAGTTTTTGTGTTACTCAGCTCCTGGGTCAGACGTAACAACCCAGCGTTCGGGTGGTTTTTGTGTTACCCAGCTCCTGGGTCAGACGTAACAACCCAGTGTTTGGGTAGTTTTTGTGTTACTCAGCTCCTGGGTCAGACGTAACAACCCAGTGTTTGGGTAGTTTTTGTGTTACTCAGCTCCTGGGTCAGACGTAACAACCCAGTGTTTGGGTAGTTTTTGTGTTACTCAGCTCCTGGGTCAGACGTAACAACCCAGTGTTTGGGTAGTTTTTGTGTTACCCAGATCCTGGGTCAGACGTAACAACCCAGTGTTTGGGTAGTTTTTGTGTTACTCAGCTCCTGGGTCAGACGTAACAACCCAGTGTTTGGGTAGTTTTTGTGTTACTCAGCTCCTGGGTCAGACGTAACAACCCAGCGTTTGGGTAGTTTTTGTGTTACCCAGCTCCTGGGTCAGACGTAACAACCCAGCGTTTGGGTAGTTTTTGTGTTACCCAGATCCTGGGTCAGACGTAACAACCCAGTGTTTGGGTGGTTTTTGTGTTACCCAGCTCCTGGGTCAGACGTAACAACCCAGTGTTTGGGTAGTTTTTGTGTTACCCAGCTCCTGGGTCAGACGTAACAACCCAGCGATTGGGTAGTTTTTGTGTTACCCAGCTCCTGGGTCAGACGTAACAACCCAGCGATTGGGTGGTTTTTGTGTTACCCAGCTCCTGGGTCAGACGTAACAACCCAGCGATTGGGTAGTTTTTGTGTTACCCAGCTCCTGGGTCAGACGTAACAACCCAGTGTTTGGGTAGTTTTTGTGTTACCCAGCTCCTGGGTCAGACGTAACAACCCAGCGTTTGGGTAGTTTTTGTGTTACCCAGCTCCTGGGTCAGACGTAACAACCCAGCGATTGGGTGGTTTTTGTGTTACCCAGCTCCTGGGTCAGACGTAACAACCCAGCGATTGGGTAGTTTTTGTGTTACCCAGCTCCTGGGTCAGACGTAACAACCCAGCGATTGGGTGGTTTTTGTGTTACCCAGCTCCTGGGTCAGACGTAACAACCCAGCGATTGGGTAGTTTTTGTGTTACCCAGCTCCTGGGTCAGACGTAACAACCCAGTGTTTGGGTAGTTTTTGTGTTACCCAGCTCCTGGGTCAGACGTAACAACCCAGCGTTTGGGTAGTTTTTGTGTTACCCAGATCCTGGGTCAGACGTAACAACCCAGTGTTTGGGTGGTTTTTGTGTTACCCAGCTCCTGGGTCAGACGTAACAACCCAGCGATTGGGTGGTTTTTGTGTTACCCAGCTCCTGGGTCAGACGTAACAACCCAGCGATTGGGTAGTTTTTGTGTTACCCAGCTCCTGGGTCAGACGTAACAACCCAGTGTTTGGGTAGTTTTTGTGTTACCCAGCTCCTGGGTCAGACGTAACAACCCAGCGTTTGGGTAGTTTTTGTGTTACCCAGATCCTGGGTCAGACGTAACAACCCAGTGTTTGGGTGGTTTTTGTGTTACCCAGCTCCTGGGTCAGACGTAACAACCCAGCGATTGGGTGGTTTTTGTGTTACCCAGCTCCTGGGTCAGACGTGACAACCCAGCGTTTGGGTAGTTTGGGTGCATGTCTTTGGTAAAATACAGGTTTATGTACATTGTATTTATTCTAAAAATTCGTTATCGTTATATATATAGTTTAATTTTATGCAAAGCAACATACAGGGGCGCGTTGTGAAACAAATCTTTTGCCGGTATTTTCACCTGATGGAAACTCCTGATGCCTTAAAGAAAATCTCATGATTTTATTCAAAAAGATACAGAATATAAATACCCGTTAAAATATGTTCTCAGAATTGTACACTGATTATATATATTATTTATTAAATTAGAGGATTTAAGTCAATCCGTAAACATTAAATCATGTATGAAGTCAAAAATTAAAAAAAGCTAGTATTAAAGTAAAATTGTTAATTTGCTGGGTAAAATTAACCTAACACATGTTCTCTCCTATATTTACCCAGCCCTTGGGTTGAAAAGTCTTTAACCCAGTGTTTTATGTATGGCACATGATGCTGCAGTAACTCAAAATGACAATGTCTGTAAAAATGTCCCACTCATCAAAATGCATTAAACATGAAGCACCTGAGCCTCAACAGCACAGCGCGGCTGAAGAGGTTTGAGGGGCAACAGTGACCCCTGCTGGACGAATCTGTGTCTGAGTTCTTTTGGCCTGACACTGAAATCATCCAGAATTACAGTCAAGTTTCTCTCTGAAAACTTTCCAGCGCTTCTTACATTTCCACAAAAATATCCAGTGCCTGAGGAATCATCTTGCGCCCTCAAAGAAAGCTCGGTGGCTGACCTTTAAATCACAAAAGCACCCAAAATCAATTCCTCCACGCATTCTGTTCGTCAGCAGCTTTTTCAATAAATTCCTGCATTTGGAGAGAAAAGCAAACAGAGCAGAGATGCATCACTGTCAGCAGCAGCTGGACACGAGCGGCCACGAGCTATTTCTGGCTTCCAGCTGACAGCTAACATGGCAAATAAACTTCTATAAAGTGTCTATCACACCCACTCCCGGCACTATGACATTTATAGCTTATAAATAGCCTATTGCATTTATTATTATTGCTTCCTTCCTTTGAAAAGCCTGTCTGCTGTAATTCTCAACAAAAGTCTGAGCAACTGCTCCAAAGCTAACAGAGAACGTTCCCACAACGTTCACAAATGTTTTGTAAAACCTTGTTGGAATGTTAACAGAACGTTGTACTAACATTATTGCAACCTTTTAAATAATGTTATTCACAAGAGGAAAACTGGACATTTGCATTTGTGATGAGCGGAAACGATTCCGATGTTCTGCACACGTACAAGACAAAGAGTTCATAACAAAGGTCTTCTAAATATCCCTCTTCATTGTTGGACAGAAATCAGATGTTTCCTGGAGTCGACTCTGATCCCAACAGATTCATTTGAGATCTACATCATAAACACTGAGGTAAAGCAGTTATTCTCAGGAATACCTGAGGGTTTGACACGTCTGTTGAACAAATGAGTGTAAATGTCATTGACTGGGTAATAGTGAGAATCAAAACAGGTTTGGTTGCTATGGAAGACCGTTTCAGCCTCAGAGGTGGTAGAGTTGAGGTTTAAAATAACACAAATATGATGCAATTACAAGAAATAATGTCACACTGGAAAACATAAGGTTGCACTGAGAAATGGTCACATTGTGAAATATAAAGTCGCAATTACAAGAGATAAAGTCGCATTGTGAGATATAAAGTCACAATTATGATAGTCAGTTTGTGAGATATTGTGACAATTACAAAAAAAAAAATCACTTTATCTTACAGATAAAGCCACAATTAAAAGAAAGAGTCACAGTTATGGGAAATAGTCACAGCAGTGAAATATAAAGTCACAATTATGAGAAATAAAGTCACAGTTGTGAAATATAAAGTCATAATTATGAGAAATAAAGACATGGTTGTGAAATATAAATATAATAATTATGATATATAAATATAATAATTTATAATTATGAGAAATAAAGTCACAGTTGTGAAATATAAAGTCATAATTATGAAAAATAAAGACATGGTTGTGAAATATAAAGTCACAATTATGAGAAATAAAGTCACAGTTTTGAAATATAAAGTCATAATTATGAGAAATAAAGTCACAGTTTTGAAATATAAAGTCACAATTATGAAAAATAAAGACATGGTTGTGAAATATAAAGTCATAATTATGAGAAATAAAGTCACAGTTTTGAAATATAAAGTCACAATTTTTGAGAAATAGTCACAGTTGTGAAATATAAAGTTGTAAATATGAGAAATAAAGTCACAGTTGTGAAATATAAAGTCACAATTTTTGAGAAATAGTCACAGTTGTGAAATATAAAGTCATAATTATGAGAAATAAAGTCACAGTTGTGAAATATAAAGTCATAATTTTTGAGAAATAAAGTCATGGTTGTGAAATATGTAGTTGCAATTATAATAAATAGTTAAAGATGTGAAAAATAAAGTCACAATTATGAGAAATAGTCACAGTTTTGAAATATAAAGTCATAATTATGAGAAATAAAGTCACAGTTTTGAAATATAAAGTTGTAAATATGAGAAATAAAGTCACAGTTGTGAAATATAAAGTCACAATTTTTGAGAAATAGTCACAGTTGTGAAATATAAAGTCATAATTATGAGAAATAAAGTCACAGTTGTGAAATATAAAGTCATAATTATGAGAAATAAAGTCACAGTTGTGAAATATAAAGTCACAATTATGAGAAATAAAGTCACAGTTGTGAAATATAAAGTCATAATTTTTGAGAAATAAAGTCACAGTTGTGAAATATAAAGTCATAATTTTTGAGAAATAAAGTCACAATTATGAGAAATAGTCACAGTTGTGAAATATAAAGTCATAATTATGAGAAATAAAGACACAGTTTTGAAATATAAAGTCATAATTATGAGAAATAAAGTCACAGTTTTGAAATATAAAGTTGTAAATATGAGAAATAAAGTCACAGTTGTGAAATATAAAGTCACAATTTTTGAGAAATAGTCACAGTTGTGAAATATAAAGTCATAATTATGAGAAATAAAGTCACAGTTGTGAAATTTAAAGTCACAATTATGAGAAATAAAGTCACAGTTGTGAAATATAAAGTCATAATTTTTGAGAAATAGTCACAGTTGTGAAATATAAAGTCACAATTATGAGAAATAAAGTCACAGTTGTGAAATATAAAGTCATAATTTTTGAGAAATAGTCACAGTTGTGAAATATAAAGTCACAATTATGAGAAATAAAGTCACAGTTGTGAAATATAAAGTCATAATTTTTGAGAAATAAAGTCACAGTTGTGAAATATAAAGTCATAATTATGAGAAATAAAGTCACAGTTGTGAAATATAAAGTCACAATTATGAGAAATAAAGTCACAGTTGTGAAATATAATGTCACAATTATGAGAAATAAAGTCACAGTTGTGAAATATAAAGTCATAATTTTTGAGAAATAGTCACAGTTGTGAAATATAAAGTCACAATTATGAGAAATAAAGTCACAGTTGTGAAATATAATGTCACAATTATGAGAAATGAAGTCACAGTTGTGAAATATAAAGTCATAATTTTTGAGAAATAGTCACAGTTGTGAAATATAAAGTCACAATTATGAGAAATAAAGTCACAGTTGTGAAATATAAAGTCATAATTTTTGAGAAATAGTCACAGTTGTGAAATATAAAGTCATAATTTTTGAGAAATAAAGTCACAGTTGTGAAATATAAAGTCATAATTTTTGAGAAATAAAGTCACAGTTGTGAAATATAAAGTCACAATTATGAGAAATAAAGTCACAGTTGTGAAATATAAAGTCATAATTTTTGAGAAATAAAGTCACAGTTGTGAAATATAAAGTCATAATTATGAGAAATAAAGTCACAGTTGTGAAATATAAAGTCATAATTATGAGAAATAAAGTCACAGTTGTGAAATATAAAGTCATAATTTTTGAGAAATAAAGTCATGGTTGTGAAATATGTAGTTGCAATTATAATAAATAGTTAAAGATGTGAAAAATAAAGTCACAATTATGAGAAATAGTCACAGTTGTGAAATATAAAGTCATAATTATGAGAAATAAAGTCATGGTTGTGAAATATAAAGTTGCAATCATGAGAAATAAAGTCACAGATGTGAAATATAAAGTCATAATTTTTGAGAAATAAAGTCACGGTTGTGAAATATATAGTTGCAATCATGAGAAATCGTCACATTGTGTAATCTTACGTTATCAGGAATGAATTCATATTGTCAGATATAAAGAAATGTCACAGATTTGAATCATAGTCACAATTGTAAGATATAAAGTTCTCATTCCTTCTTTTGTTTTGACTCTGATGCAGAAACTTATGAATTTGAATTCTGTATCATATCTATACATGAGCTGCTTTCAGGGAAGAAGGACATTTCTTCATGAACTCATCTCACACTCATCATTCTCACTAACCCATTCAAGAGAAATTCAATAACATCTTATTTTAATAAACCAAAACTGTTACGTTTCCTTGCATGTCCTTGCGATGCCATCAAAGAGACGAGAGTTCATGTGAGAATGAGAGGTTCTTCTGAATCTGGTCTGGGTATTTCTGAAGCGTGTTTATCGACGGCTGTCCTGATCAAGCGTGCCGGAGTGTGTCTAATTCTCTCTAAATGAAGGAAATGGTTACAAGGAAACCTTTAAAAGAGTTGGAGGGAAAGAGAAATAAAACATTTTCATCGTTTGAGTTTGCTGAAGTGTGTCTGGCAGAGTCACAAGCATCGATCGGAGCGGCTGGGCTTCCAGAGCCATTCCTAAAACACTTCATGATCAATTGCCCCGTAAATTAGAAACTGGAGAGAGTTTATGCTTGAGATGCCAGAACCAAAGGACTAAACAAGCCTTCTAATCAGAGAGCAATTAATGAATATTTTATCTCTGAGACGCAGCGAATCGCTGCCGTCCTCACTTGACTTCCTCTTATGTTTGGTGTCCATTTCTGTTATGAATCTGTTCCGTCGCCCTCCCATTTCGAGGACTCCATCATCCGGACTACATTTCCCATAAGTCCCTTACCCTCATGTTAATTACTGCCCAGCTGTAGCCAATCTATGTCACTATTAAAGTCTGTTCTGTTGCCCAGGTTATTTGCGAAGTCTTGTTAACCCTGTAACATTTCTGAGTTGTCCTGTTTTGCATTTTCGGTCCTGCCTGTGTCATCGTTCTGTTGTTTATCTGCCTGCCTTTTTGAGCTTAGCCTGAATTATTTACTACGAGCTTGCCTATTCCCTGTTATTACTGTTTGCTGTTGAGTTGACCATTGCCTGTATGATTACGTTTTGGAAATAAAGCTGCACTTGGATTTCAACCCGCTGACTCCGTGTTACAGTAGCGATATTAAAAATGTGAAAGGCCAACATTTTTAATAGACCGACTTTCACTGCTAACTCTCTTGTCGCAGTATAGAGTTCTCTGAGAAACTTTGTGTAAATACATAATCATGGCCAGAATTATTGGCACCCTTCATAAATATGACCAACGTTTGCTGTTAAAATAGATCATTGTTTATCCTTTTAATCCTTCATTTCAAAAATCTAACCTTTCATTGAAGCACAAGAATTGAAAGTGAGGGGAAAATCACATTATGAAATAAACACACAATGGCCACAATTATTGACATCCCAGAAATTTAAATGAGTAAAATATCTCTGAAGTATATTCCCATTTACATTTTTTAGCACACCAGGGAACATGAAAGTTAAGAAGTTCGAATCAACTAAAGATGTGACGGATCTGATGAGTTTGAGCGGCCGAAGACTCTCAGCTGGACAATTGAAGAAAACAGTTGAGTCTCGGGGTCAGAAAGCCTAAAAACACGATCAAACAGCAGCTTCATCACCACAAGTTGTTCGGGAGGGTTTCAAGACAAATCCTCCTCGCTCATCCAGAAACTATCTCCAGCGTATTCAGCTGTCAGACACGACTGCAACTAAACAGGACTGAGTTTTATGGTCAGATGAAGCTAAAAAAATAGTTTTTTGGCAGCATAAAAAGTGCCACATGCCCACGGTTAAATATAACGCTGGATCTTCAACATTTTCCTGCTGGACGTCTTGTTCAGATACGCGGCATCATGGATACAAACAGATCAACCTGACCGCTTCTGATAGAAATCATATAATGGACCATGTTTGGATCTTCCAACAGGACAACGATCCAAACACAAACATGATCCAACACGCACAAAATGAGGCTTCAGCCACGGCCTGATCCGAACCCTACAGAACACTGACGAGGAGAAGAACCAACATGGAGCTGGAATCTGAAGGACTGATGATCTCTCCAAACTCATCAGACATTATCCATCTTATTCCATCATGAATGCATTTTTAAAAACTGGCAACAGATGACATTAATCTACTCAGCCTTCAACCATCGAACATTAAAAGGACATTTAAAAGTGTAAAAGCATCAACAAGATACTTGACCATGAATAACTACAAAAGCACGAGCAATAACAGACAGGTTAAATTTCACTGTAGTAATAATATGTAAGTATGAGTATTATGTAACAAACGCTGCCCAAATCAAAATCTTCATCAACTTCAGCGTTGCGCGATACTATTTCAAAGTGCATCCTGTCATTTTGACAGATAATGAATTATCAGTGAAAACAAACAAGGATTTTAGGATAAAAACGAGCAATTCTTAGAGCAATCCAGTGAATTAATAAATCGCATGACTCAATCTGGCAGAACAGAGCGTAGATGTGCAGAATATACAGGGTCGGGGAGTAAAGAAATATAAGTAACTTAGTGACGTATTTAAAATACAAAATTTGAGTCACTGTATTTCATTACAGTTACATTTTAAATGGGTGGTAATCAGATTACAGTTACATCTGGAAAGTGTTTTAGATTACCAAAGTGATTACTTTGAGTTTTAATGTCATTTAAACAGCGATTGGTGATTCTCTGACTCTGACCGTCTGAAAAAGAGTTAAGTTTCATGTTTTCCACTGTTTTCATGTTTTGAGAGTCATTTTATAATTCACTCGTCACTGCAACTTTTTCTCACAATTGTGAGATTTAAACTCACAATTGCAAGTTATAAAGTCAGAATTTGGAGATATAAACTTATCTCATAATTCTGACTTTTCTCAATATTTTCAGTTTATATCTCATAATTTTGACTTTTGTCAATATTGTGAGTTTATATCTCATAATTTTGACTTTTCTCAATATTTTCAGTTTATATCTCATAATTCTGACTTTTCTCAATATTTTCAGTTTATATCTCATAATTCTGACTTTTCTCAATATTTTCAGTTTATATCTCATAATTCTGACTTTTCTCAATAGTGTGAGTTTATATCTCATAATTCTGACTTTTCTCAATATTTTCAGTTTATATCTCATAATTCTGACTTTTCTCAATATTGTGAGTTTATATCTCATAATTCTGACTTTTCTCAATATTTTCAGTTTATATCTCATAATTCTGACTTTTCTCAATATTGTGAGTTTATATCTCATAATTTTGACTTTTCTCAATATTTTCAGTTTATATCTCATAATTCTGACTTTTCTCAATATTGTGAGTTTTTATCTCATAATTCTGACTTTTCTCAATATTGTGAGTTTTTATCTCATAATTCTGACTTTTCTCAATATTGCGAGTTTATATCTCATAATTTTGACTTTTCTCAATATTGTGAGTTTTTATCTCATAATTCTGACTTTTCTCAATATTGCGAGTTTATATCTCATAATTCTGACTTTTCTCAATATTGTGAGTTTTTATCTCATAATTCTGACTTTTCTCAATATTGTGAGTTTATATCTCATAATTCTGACTTTTCTCAATATTGCGAGTTTATATCTCATAATTCTGACTTTTCTCAATATTGTGAGTTTTTATCTCATAATTCTGACTTTTCTCAATATTGTGAGTTTATATCTCATAATTCTGACTTTTCTCAATATTGCGAGTTTATATCTCATAATTCTGACTTTTCTCAATATTGCGAGTTTATATCTCATAATTCTGACTTTTCTCAATATTGCGAGTTTATATCTCATAATTCTGACTTTTCTCAATATTGCGAGTTTATATCTCATAATTCTGACTTTTCTCAATATTGCGAGTTTATATCTCATAATTCTGACTTTTCTCAATATTGTGAGTTTATATCTCATAATTCTGACTTTTCTCAATATTTTCAGTTTATATCTCATAATTCTGACTTTTCTCAATATTGTGAGTTTATATCTCATAATTTTGACTTTTCTCAATATTTTCAGTTTATATCTCATAATTCTGACTTTTCTCAATATTGCGAGTTTATATCTCATAATTCTGACTTTTCTCAATATTGCGAGTTTATATCTCATAATTCTGACTTTTCTCAATATTGCGAGTTTATATCTCATAATTCTGACTTTATAACTCACAATTGCAACTTTATATCTCTGAGGGAAAAAGTCAGAATTGTGAGATAAAAACTCACAATGACCTTTTTTGTGTTTATTCCACACTTATTAGTATTCCAAAGTATTCTAAAGTATTTAGGTTAAGTTACTAAACTTGAGTAATGTAACGAAATACGTTACAAATGACTTTTTAAAGCATGTATTTTGTAATCTGTAGTGAAATACATTTTAAAAGTAACCGACCCAAGACACTGATCATATGTTTATGTGGAATGCAAAGGGGAAAAAGAAATTAATCAGTAGGAAACTGAAAAGAGCTTGTCAGATATTTTTGTTATAACATCATGTTGAAATACCAAGCGTTACATGATTCTCAGGACGTCTGAAAATAAAACCACAGATCATTCCGTCAAACTGATGGATAAACTCATGATTTTGAATGGAAGTTAAACTGCAGGTGCCGCCCAGAACTCAGACTCGTCTGGAGTGAGCTGGACAGAAGATTTTACAGTGTCATTGTTACATGTAGTTATTATAGTAATAACTATAAATTATGCATAATCACATGCAACTAAACCAAACCAAACCCTAATCCTAAACCTATAGTAAGTACATGTAGTATTACTCAGTAATTAAATGTATAATTACAGTGTAACAAAAACACCTTAAAATAAAGTGTAACTGTAGATTATGTTGAGAAAAGGACGTTGCAATTCTTTTACTTCACTGAAAGTTTAGATTTTTGCACATTTTTCAAAAAGAATAAACAACGCAGATTTATTTTTACAGCAAATTCATGGTCATATTTAGCAATAATTCTGGCTTATGGTTGAGACATCTTTCAGAAACAGGCAAATCAAGACAAATAAAACATAAGAGTTTCAACATCTGGTTTTATTCACACCATCTCTATCCACTATGTTAGAAAGCAACATGATCTTCACTCTGCTATGATCCTATGCAGTTCGTCTGTACGTCTGTACACGCTAGAAAAAGTCAATACTTAATGCTTTAGAAACGCCGCGCGCGCTTCTCAATTCTTTTTGTTTTTTCTTCTTTCTTTTTGTTTTTTTTTTGGAAAAGAAACAGTACAAGGCATTTCTATACAGCTGAGGAGGCATTAAAGGACAGTTTGACATCAGTAAAGCACTTGTAATTCATACAGAACAAAAAAAAACAAAAGAGAGAAAATAACGAAAACAAAAGAAGGAATAAAGAAGGAATATACTGGATAATAATACAATAACACAATGCCATTGACAGGTACCGGCGACATAAAATGTCATTTCAAAAGAAACGGAACTGCAAACTTGGAGTAAACAAATCAAATATATACAGTGAGGTATAAACACATTGGTCTTCGGAGGAGGAGGAGGAGGAGGAGGTATTTTTTCTCATGACTTTTTGACCTTTTTGAAACCCATTATTTTTTTTTTTTGTAATTCTTTTCATGTTTTTTTTTTTTTTTTTTTTTTTTTTTTTTTAAAAAGCAAGTGATGCAATCATTAGAAATAAGTCCCATGCAGTGCATCATTCTACGTGGAATAAAAAAAAAACTAAATATAGTCGAACATAGGCACCAAATAAAACACGATAAAGCTTTCCACTACCGTCCTCTCGATCAGCCCTTAAACCACCCAGAATTCTCCAGGATTTTTGGTGCTGCCGGGCCACCGTACCTCACAGTGTCCGTGTAATTAAACAGCACGACGATTGCTAGCGAGGAGGTCTGTGTGACCAAACACATTTGCATAAATGAGTAAAAAAACCCGTGTATTTTCATGCCACCCCCTTTAAAAATGGCACAAGGGTGACCTTTAGCGCAATTATGCAAATTAACATTCACATTTAGACACGTACATCCACGGCCTCGACTGGATCGCGGGAAAAGCTGTCGTGGTTGCGTTCGTTAGCAATGCACTGACATCATTTCGTGCATTGTAGTGTGAAACTGGTTTTGAAGTCTGGGTCGTTTAAGGGCACAACCTTTCAAGCGTCCGGCCGCTGTCGATTCAAACGAACGCCTCTCCATCGAGGAGGCACAGGAGTTCGTGGAGAGGGATGTCGGCGGCACGGACTCGTCTCCGACGGCTCGCTCCCTGAATTTGACATAGAAAACTCTGAGCTACAGCGGAAGGGAGCGGAGCGTCGGAGAGCCGGAGGTGAAGCGGTGCGGTTGTTCCGTCGTCACTAGAGGATGCGAATGTGTGAATCCGTAACGTGATGCTGGTGATTTAAGATGCGAAAGCTGTAACGACTGGCGAGTAAAAACCGTTCGGAAATGCTCGTTCCGAACCAAAAAGAGATATTTGGGAGAATGTGCCGGCTGCTCTTTTCCGTGCAGTTACAGTGATCCCGCTGAAACTGATTCGCGAATTGGATCAAATGTGTTTCATCCACTAAATGGGATCCTACACATTTCCATACTAAGTTTTTCAGAACATATTTAACACAAATGCTTCATAGAGCGTTAGATTTGGTTTATAGTACAGTTATCTGTAAATATTCCCAGTTTTCCATACTTATCCAGACCTGGAAATGACTCAAATCAAATTCCTTACTTTTCCAACCTTCGTGGGAACCCGGACGCGGCTGCTTTTCCAAGCCAAAAAGCTTGGTTTTGTTGATTTCCAGTGGGGAATACAACATTTTTTGGAAAAAAATGCACATTCGGAGTAAATTGTTTGCACCAATTCATTCCCTTGATTCGCTAAACTGCGCGCGATTGACTAATTCATTCCCTTGATTTGTTGAATCGCGTGCACGATTTAATATTTTGCTAAATCGTGTGCGTGATTTACTAATTCGTTCCTTCAGTTTACTGAATCATGCACATAATTTATTATTTTAATCCCCCAATTTGCTAAATCAGATATTTATTGTCCTGCACATCATGTGAAAACGATCAATCCTGGATCATTGAACTGCATGTAAAAGATCAAACTTCAGCGACATTCCCTGAATTCATCTTACCGGGTCATACAGGTCCGGAACGACATCAGATTGAATAAATGATAATCATTTTCATTTTTGGCCGAACTCTTCCCGTAAGTTTGTCGAAGAACGCTGAGCTCTTCTCCTCCTCTGACTGCTCTCTCCATTGCTTTTTGGGTTTAATTTACACTTTTTCCTTCCAGATTTTCCATGAACAAACTGTACACCAGCCTGACAAACATTATACATACATATTTATATACATTTACACATTATTTATAGACACTCCCTCCTACCCACACATTTTGCATTTAAACACGTAGCAGGATTCATTCATCCGTTCATTCGTTCATGAATTCAGCACACCATTAATGCTCCACTGTCCGTCCCAATGACTGGCATGGTTTCCTCGCACCATCTCAAACAAGCTCGGCATAACTGTGATCATGTTAAAATACACCGTTTAAATCAATCCGGTTGAAAGGAAATGTTGAACACATTTCGTACAGTTGTTTCCCTTCAGCCGTCACCAGTCCTACGAATGTAATTCGGGCACTACATGTGATGCTAGAAACTAGCGTGTCCTTTACGTGCTCCAGCAGAGACTCGTAATGCATAGCAGCGACGTTTGACCATCAGAGGAGCGAAAACACTACTGAGCAATCAACATGCCGAAAATGCAGTTATTGCTGAACAGATCAACATATTTCCATTTTTAAAAAAGGAATATTCCAGGTCCGATACGAGTTAGACTCAATCATGATTACCATAAAACTGAATTTCGCCCTTTTCCTTAAAAAACAAAAGTCTGACACAGTGAAACACTACCAATGGAAATAAATGAAGCCAAACTATAAACATTAAAAGACATTGTGAAGCGTTTACATGCTTAACCCTTGTGCATTGTTCAAATTCACGACCCTTTCGTTATGTGATTTTAACTGCTTTAAAAATGTATCAGATAAATATTTTTTTGCTTAAATCTATTAATCAACCTCAGTCCTGATCAAAACTACTAAATTTAAAAAAAAAAATTCAGGATTTTAACTCTTTAAAACGTTAAAATCTGATGCTGCACAAAAACTAACAACGCATCAAAGCCAATGTTGTTTCTAATCTTTGACACGTTTTTTCCCAAATCAGTGACATCATTTATGAATTTGGCAATTAAAGAGTTAAAATCCTGAATTTGTTTTTTAAATTTAGTAGTTTTGATCAGGACTGAGGTTGATTAATAGATTTAAGCAAAAAAATATTTATCTGATACATTTTTAAAGCAGTTAAAATCGTGGCTGAACGAAATTTGCCCACAGAGTACTGTTGAGTTTTTGAAAATTTTCAAAGCATTTTCCCAAAATATGTGTCAAAATAAGATTTGTCACCAAAAATCCATTTGCTGAAACACGGAGAAAGTTACGGCCAAATTAAGACTCAAAAATTCCCCATAGTGGATGAAAACATCCCGAACAGCACAGAAGGGTTAATAAGCATGAACCCTGACCTTTACTTAAGCATAATCCGATCGCTCGTTATTAAATGACCTGATTTTGTTTTAAAGTCTTGCGTTGATGGATTATTGGCTTGCATGCAGATCCGTAAATAAACCGGTTTTTAGTAGTTATCAGCATATTGGGCGTGTGTGTAAACATGCTCAAAATTTGTTGGGTTGAAAATGGACAAACCCAGCGGTTGACCAGCCTCAACTATTGTTTAAAAACGACTATGTCTGGATTAAAATGAACCCAAAATATGTTGGAAATTAAAAATCAGACACATGATTACTAGAGGCAACGATAATAATCAAAAGATGAACATTTATTAATAATTATTATTCATTAAACTTAAATAAATGTTCATTTCCAACATATTTTAGGTTGATTTTATGCAAGAAATATCGTCATTTTTTAAACAATAGTTGAGTTAAATAAAACTACCCAGCAGGTTGGTCAAACATTTAACCCAGCCGTTGGGTTAAAACAACCACAATTGCTAAGTTTGTCCATTTTCAACCCAATTTGGGTTGTTTTTAACCCAGCAGTTATTAGAGTTGCAAACATTTACAACTCAAATACTACATATGAATTAATTTAAGTGCTTTTATAAAACTTTTGCTGCTTTTAAATCCTCACAACATTCACTTCCATTTCATCCTAACCTCCATTTTTGCTTTTATTAAAGAAAAGAGAAAAATCAATTTTTTTTTATCAATAATCAATGTCCGATCAATCGATTGAGCTCAACCCGCATCGAATGCGTAATCTTCCTTTAACGAAGGGCTCCTAACCCGACTATAAAGATCACTGAAAAGTCACTGGCAATGTTTGTCCATAATAAAAGTATAGATATATAAAAAAAACCTTTGAAGTTGCATGCTTAAATAAGCACCAGAAACTAATACCTTGAGAAAAGAGTCAACAGAAACTTGTTCAGCGTACCGTTTCGGTCTTCATTCACGAAGCTGTGAGGAACAATGCGATCAGATATCCTCCGGCGTGGATACTCTAGACAGCAAAGCTTGTTTGGGTGGCGATACGGTTCACATCCACCAACACACGACTGCTACATTTATGTATTCGGTTACAAACAGTACTGATCCTACAACGTTATTAGAGTCCAAACAAAACACAAACAACCTCGACATCATCGATTGGTCCCTTAAGGCTTGCTCTTTTAGGGCAGTCCTCGATATTTTTTTTTTTCCTCATTTACATTCTATTAGAAAAAGTTGCCACAAAATGTTGGAAAACCTATGGCTTAGTAAATATCCATTTGCTATATTAATCTACCTCGCCATCTTCGCGCACCGAGAACGAAATATCGTGTTTTCATTGGGCAACTTTCCGCGTTTCGCTTTCAATTAGCGATCCGCTGGCTCGCTATACGTTTCCTTCTGTCCTTCGTGACTTGGTGAAGTTTCCTCCGACCAAAGGCGGGCGTCCGGATTCACAGGCGTCCCGCGAAAACACACATTGTTCCATAAAACAAGCTGTAACGTGAAGAGGTCTGGATTGTTGTTACATCCCTCAGTGCTGCATCGATGAAGACAATGAAGAGGCAGAAAAATGAAGAATGGCACCAGCAAATTGGAGTGTGGCGGCCCGCTTTTGCTCCGTGTGCATAAGAGACGTTCCTGGAGAAAGCCTCTGCTCGATACGCTCAGACCGACGGCGTCCGACGGGGCCGATCACACCATGAGGGTGGGTTGGTTGGTTCAAAGCAGTGGCACTTTCTGGTAACACCTGGCTTGGAAGGCATGGTTGTCATCGTAGTTGTTGTAGCAGAGCAGTAAAAAATATAAAGTAGATACGTTTTATCTATATTGCATATGTCACAGCATGTTCGCCAAGACTGAATGAGGTCGTGTCCAGTTTTGTTTTTGCAAAAACAGAACCAAAAAAACAGTTAGACTGACCTGAAGAACTGCAGTGATGAGCGGAAATTAAACAAGGTGCAAATAAGGTCATTTCTTCGTGAAAGAAAACACAGACAAAACTCAAAAATCAACCCGGCCACGGAAGAAAAAAACGGTATAAATAAACGAAAAATCCCTCTCAGGTAGCACTTCCGGCCCTACCGCGGGTCTGAAAACGAGATCCCGGCACGTCAACGACTCCAGCTGGACGTGGAAGTGGGTTTTTAACGTCGTCGTGAAGTCCGTGTTTCTACCCACATCGAAGTCCAGGCGCAATTTAAGACCGAGGCAAAGGATGCAGAAAACAAACGGACACTTCATTCAAAGTGCTCGTGTCCTCTCTCGAAGACAGAGGGTGATGCAATAATAAAGGATAATGATAAAGGTGATTCATACTATCGTAATCAGTCTAGTTGTTGGGCGGGCCGAGGGCCGCCGGCCTACATCTTGATGCCCTCCTGCTGGCTGAGCTGCGATAAGGTCTTCTTGATGCGCAGGGCGGTGAGGCGCGCGGCTCCGTTGGCGTACCAGCACTCTCTCATGATCTTGGCCATCACACGCAGAGCCTGAACACAACCAGAAAGGAAAAAGACATGATTAATAAAGGATCGTGGCTCGTGTTCGTCCCGAGCCCTGGATGGGTAGATAATTGGGGGCTCGTACGGGATGTTTCTTAAAGGATTAGTTCACTTCAGAATTTAAATTTCCTGATAATTTACTCACTCCAATGTCACATCCAAGATGTTTATGTCTTTCTTTCTTCGATCGAAAAGAAATTAAGGTTTTTGAGAAAAATATTGCAGGATTTTAAAGTGGACTTCAACAGTTCAACGTCCAAATGTCAGTTTCAGAGAAGCTTCAAAAGGCTCTACGGCAGAGCTTCCCAAACTTAAGAGGGGTAAGGCCCCCCCAAAAACATTGGAAAAGCTCCACGACCCCGCCGTTAAAAAATGAGTAATGAGTAATAAAGGAAATATCAGATCGTGTCTCGTGTTTCGTCCCGAGCCCTAGATAGGTAGATAATTGGGGGCTCGTACGGGATGTTTCTTAAAGGATTAGTTCTTCAGAATTTAAATTTACTGATAATTTACTCACCCCACTGTCACATCCAAGATGTTTATGTCTTTCTTTCTTCAGAAAAAGAAAAGAAATTAAGGTTTTTGAGGAAATTATTGCAGGATTTTAAAGTGGACTTCAACAGTTCAACGTCCAAATGTCAGTTTCAAAGAAGTTTCAAAAGGTTCTACGGCAGAGCTTCCCAAACTTAAGAGGGGTAAGGCCCCCCCCAAAAACACTGGAAAAGCTCCACGACCCCGCCGTTAAAAAATATATACCAACAATTAGCTACAAATACAAAAAAAAAAAAAAAATTATTAACAAGTTTGTAAGAATTTCATGTGAACTATGATGTAAATATTCTTTACAAATACATTTAAATCCATAACACTAACCTTACATACTTTCAAAAAAAAAAATCTAATTTTAGAACAATTGGAATATTTTAATTATTTTAATATATTGATTTGGACTAGCTACGGCCCCCCTGCAATACCGCTACGGCCCACCGGGGGCCCACAGTTTGGGAAGCACTGCTCTACGGGATCCCAGCTGAGGGATAAGAGTCTAATCTAGCAAAACGATCGGTCATTATCTAAAAAAATAAATAAAAAATTATATGCTTTTTAACCACAAATGCTCATCTTGTCCTGCTCTGCGATCCGCCACGCATTACGTCATCACGCGTGACGTAAGCGGAAGTACCGAGAAAGTGTTTACAAAGCATACATGCAAAGACAAGTCAAACGGGTCTTTTTTTGCCCTATCACAGTGCTTCCTCCTACGTCACGTGACCTTTCCAGCGTGATGACGTGATGTGTGGAGCATCAGAGCAGTGCAAGACCAGCATTTGTGGTTAAAAAGTATATAATGTTTATTTTTGTATAAAATGTTGATGGTTTCTCTAGATCAGACTCTTATTCCTCGTCTGGATCATGTAGATCTTTGAAGCTGCACTGAAACTGACATTTGGACCCGTTGAACCCCATTGAAGTCCACTATATGGAGAACAATCCTGGAATGATTTCCATTTCTTTTCCCCTGGAGAAAGAAAGACATGAACATCTTGGATGACATGAAATGAGTAAATTTTCATGCTGACGTGAACTAATCCTTTAATTTTCTCAGGGGCTGATTTTTATTAAAACTAATAATGATTGTTCATATAAAGGTCACATTAAAACCGTCTTGGAAAGTTTTTTTTATCATGCACTCATCATTTACTTTAGTTACTTTTCAAATGTATGGTGTATAGATTTTATTGTTTTACCCTCGCCCCAAAATCAGACTTTCAATCTTCAACTATGAAAATCCATCGCAAAACTATGTATTAAAACTAAAAAACACAACATTTCAATATTTGTGAAAAAAATTATACACAGTAGCGGCCAAAATTGATGTCCAGCCATCTTCATACTTTATTCAAATGTTATTAAAAGATATCGCGTAGTAGAGTCGATTGTTAGAGGACAAATTGTACGACAATTTTCAAGCAGACAGTCATATAAAGAAATTATGAACACACAAAATATTAATAACTGATTATGTTGTAAAAGTTAAAGTTTTTATTTGCCTTTTTTACCACATAATTTTGTCAGATAAATACCTTAACCAGGTTTAGTGTGTCGTTTTTCCCTCATATTTAAAATACTTAAAAAAACATAAAATATTTTCCTTATATTTTAATCAAACTAATATCCCCTCCAGACATTACCAATAAATAAATAAATATATTATATATGAGCACTTTTGAAAAATCATGTTCAATTAAGCTGCAAAAAATAAAAATAAAAAGTTTTATGCAATAATTCATACAAAAATAAAAAAAAAATTACACTGTTGCGCATTGTTAGAACAGTCCGAAAGTGAAAAGTGTTTTAAGACTACTTTTTAAAAACAAACAAGGTCCATTAAAAGGTTAAAAAGTTTTTAACTCACGAGAACCAAATTTAGTGAGTGTCCAGAGCTTCATCTTGTAATTTCTATTCTAATATTGTATTGACTACAGCAGTTACTGTGAAGTTCATGCCATCTGAGAAACGCTAGATACAAATACACTCCGTTCGACATTCATTGCCATTATTTGCGCATCATCTCCAGCAGAAATCCTCTTCTAAGTGCCCTCAATAAAGTGAAGCTCGCAAGAGTGTCTGTCGGAGCACGACTTCAGCGCATTTACTCAGCGCCGGGGATTTTATTAGATACAAATTAGACAAAACACGTAAAAGAGCAAATAGCTAGAGTTTGATACTTGGCACACTGTTACCAGCGGATAAATGCACAACAATCTCTAAAGAGATTTGAGCTCTCTTAGGGGTAATTACTGACACCCACATTCGGCTCTCAGGGTGAAAGTCTTCCACAGAATGCAAATCAAATCATTTCTGTTTCTGCTTCAGCCAGAAGAGAGAGAGAGCCGTCTATGCACACAACTATAATTTATCTCATTTATCTGCTCACCAAATCAAAACAACTGCACAGTTACGGAAGGTCATCGGCCTGGAGGAAGACGATACAGCCATACACGTACGTTATTAAGTTTGCTGACATGCAAAGTGAAAAGTTCGTTTCTTGAAGAGGTTATTATTTGCTTGTTGTTGGAGTCAGGTCGTCTCTGACACTTTGGAACGGTCTGATTTTTTACAGTTTACAACATAACTTCCTGTGTGAAGACTTTCTCCCAATGCAACACAATCGCCCGTTGCCGTCCCTCGTGCAGTTCGGCCAACGTCAACTTTGAAAGCGTTTTTTCAACCATTTTTAGACAAACGAGACTCTTGTTTGCATTGAAGCGGTGGCAGGTGAAGACATACAGGGCTGAACGTTTTGTTTGAATGCCGTTAATATGTAGAATTAATTTAAAATTTTAGTTGAAATATACTGTGCAGAACATTTTTGAATGCTGTTTCTAGTAGAATTAAAACTTTGCTTTATGTATTTTAAGTCAATTGACATGTGTTTATTGGTTAAATGTGATTTTTTTGCATTTATTTGGTGGCAGACGATGAACACATTGTGAGTTGAACATCAAACAAAATAGAATTAAAACTTTGTTTTGTGTACTTTATAACAACTGATAGACATCAACCGACTCTTGTTTGTTTGCGTCTATTGTTGAACGTTGCAGAAACGCTGTTTAAACGCTAGTGTAGAGAATTAATACTTTATGTACAACTGGTGAAAATATGCATCCTACATATTGCTAAAATGTTGTTTAAATGCCATTTAAAAGTTAATTATATGTATAAATATAGCTGAGAGCTTATTATTCGAGCGCTTTAAGTCCTTTAAGCAGATATCATGTTTTATTTAGCATGCATGTACTTGGATCATAGAGGGAAAAGACAATTTACAGCCAATTTACCATAGGAAATGCATGTTTTTTAAAGCTTTTTAACAGTTATAGCGCCACCTATGGTCCGATCTCTTTAAAAGTTGGCATGCGTGTTTAGAATCTTATGTCACGTGTGCTCGGCCATTTTCGTGAAGTTCAGAGCATTCGTTTAGGATTTATAGGCTTTTGAGTATATTTTGCCACACCCATTTTCTAAATATATTTATATATTTATATAATTTATATAAATATTATTATAGTCCAGAGAGTTTTACTGCACTGGTTTAGTTCCGACCAGGTGAAAAACCTAGGACTACTTCACGTTTTTTTTACGTAATCGTGAATATTTAATGAACGATTTGGTTGACGGCAGTGGTTCTTGAGGGAACGTTGTTCAGCATGAGGAGATCTATCAAACGATATGAATGTTGTGTGATGTGCGAACACCATGTGACTACAGAGGTGTAAAACTTGTTAGCGCGACCTAGAGGCCGATTTCTTTCAAAATTCTTACGGGCCTCGAGTCGAGTATGTTATAATCGGGCCAAAAACCTATGATTAGTGGGTTTTTCAAAAAATGCAACATATCTAAAAATGATATTCGCCGAATCCGTCTTAAGCCAGTGATTCCAACGATATAAGGCACTTGAGTGTAACGGTTTATACTTTTGACTGCAGTACCACTACTATTACTGCAGGGGTAGTCGTGGCCTAACGGGGAGGGAGTCGGGCTTGTAACCTGAAGGTTGCTGGTTCGATTCCCATGCCGGCAGAAATTGAAAGTGGGGAATGTGAATGAACCGCACTCTCTCCACCTTCGATACCTTGAGCAAGGCACTTAATTGCCTCACTTGTAAGTTTTTTTTGGGATAAAAGCGTCTGCTAAATGATTAAATGTAAATGTACCGCCCCGTCAGGCTGATCGGGTCGAGTCTTGGTGACGCTGTAGACGGTGTGAGTACTACCAGCCCTCAAAGTTTCAAGTCTCTATGACTTACGGTTTGGTCTTCAGAATGCTGATCCTTGGAAATTTTAATTAAAACGGCTTGCTTTATGTACTTTATGATGCCCCTTACAGGTCATTCGAGCCTCCTTTGGGCCATTAAACCTCTTGTAAGTCCCACATTGATACAATCCCAGGCTTTACACTGCACTGGGGAACAAACATTTCCCAAAGACACAAATCTCCTGCAAGGCATCTGCATGTTCAGGCTAACCTGTAAACGAGAGCAGAATGCAGAAACACCATCTGCTTAAAATGCGGCGCCAAACATTAAATGTCACTCGTACTGCAGTCGAGTCGCACGCTAGACACCGTCCTCCGACGGTTCGCGAGAAACAAAGGCAGTGTATCGGTTTATGTGAACGGAAGGCAAGTTTTGGAGACACATCTTTGTTTCAGAGCCTCTCAGAAACAGTGTTTGGCAGCCTTCATACACTGGAGTCGGATTACATTTCACAGCTGTGCTATCATGGACAAATCTAATCAAGTTGTGTCACTTCCCGAGTAATAAAGAGGACAGGAGCAAAGCGCGTCTGATGAAACTTGAGCGAGGCAGGATTGGTTCTCTAGTGCGGCTCCCGTGGGATTGTGGTTTCTCAAACGGCGGCAGGGAGCCGGTGTGGGGATTTCAGCGGCCATTAGGATTCAGTAATGCTCCGGCGGTGATGTGATTACCCCAAACCAGAGGGCAGATCTGTGTATGGGCTAATGAAATGCTGGGAGAGTTAACTTCATTGATCCACATGGGGAAATGAAAACGGTTGTTTCGAGAACAAGAGGATGTTTTTGAACACAAGCGAGCCAGGAGCAAACGCACACACGGAAAATGTTATTCGACTGTCCTCTTAGAAAAAGGCCTTTTTATGTGATCAATGATTGTTTGATCATCACATTTCATTGGATCACGCGATAAATGTTCACAACGTTAGAATGCGACACTTTAAAACGATACCAAACTTGTGCTGAGAGGAAGCGCGAGTGGTGAAGCGAACAGAGAAAAATGACATTTTTCATGGACAAAGCAACGGTACTCCTCTCAGAAAACGTACAAATAAAGATACTTTTAGATATTAGATTTATATCGTGATTTGAAGCATCTGGATCGCTAGACGAATAATGAACTCATTTTTGTGAAAACCTCAAATTCTAAAAAAATTTACATTTTTGCTTGCGCATTCAGACTCATTTTGCAAGCATGGGTGACACACATACATATATACACATATATACACATATATATATATAAATATTTAAAAACCACACCCTATTTAAAATGATTTATTTTTTTTAAAAATCGGTTGAATGAATGATTCAATGACTCACTCGGTGATTCAAGCCTTCACTTCTTTCAATACTGGATGAATCCGCATTCTTGAATGAATTTCTTGAATGAATGATTCAATGACAAATACCGTTTTAACAGTCACTTGTCGCCACCTACTGGTGTAACGATGTAACCAACACAGTCTTTATTTGAAGCATCAAGTTACTTTCAAAAGGTGATTTGCTCTATTTTGATCACCGTTATAGACATCAGTGTTTATATCTGAGCTATAAACTTGTAGTACGTCAGTGATAATATGAATTATTGTAAGACAGAAATAATGACACTGTGTGGTCGAAAAGATCAGGTCTCTGGAAGGTCTCTGGATCAGAACGAATCTCAATGTTCGCTGTGATCGTACTTGCCAAATCCGAATCATTGTTATTTAGGAATAGATTGGGAATTAGGAATAGTCCCGTAGTGACTCATAAAAAACGAGTCTCTTTGGGATCCTTGAAAAAGTTGTTAGTAAGGACCACGATAGGAAATAAACAAGGATAAATAGAATATATTCAAGCTTTTAAAGTTGGGAAAAACGATTGTAATTGTAATGTTTGTGTGGACAGCGTATGTGCAGGATTTTTAAAATCATATTTAAAGACCTTTTCTAAAGAGACCTCTTCACAAATAAAATAAATACAATATGGGTGTGGTAGAGCAATCTATAGTAACAATCAAACCATAAAACGATGGTAAACCTGACGATTTTATCTTTACAGTTCAAATAACACAGGATTAGACAAAAACTAAAAGGTTTATTAAATGATAATAGGGTTTGCGCATAACCACCATCAGGTAGACATGGCCATAATTCATCAACAGTAGATCAAAGCAATATTTATATATACATATATACACCTTCCCTCATAATAATATACACATTGTGACCCAAAATCATCTCTCAAGTGTGTGTTCTCACCTCACAGCTCTGCCACCGGTTGGGAATGTTGGGCCGCAGCTTCTGCTCACACACGACTCTCCTCATCTCCTCCACCGACGGGTCCGACTGCACCAGGTCATAGTACGGAAGCTGGTAGTCTTCATGAATGCCTGTAGGAAAGGCACTATGATGCACGTATTTAAACACTAAAACGGTTATTAAAGCAGAGCTAAGAGCCTCAATAATACCTCCGATTGAACATCGGCTGGCAATTTCCCAGAAGACGAGCCCCATGGCGTAGATGTCGGCCCTCTTGAACGACTCAAAATGCTTCATGTTTATTGAATCGTCAAGCACTTCTGGTGCCATATACCTGTTGAATGACACCAAGTTATTATATTTGATAACGCAAAGCAAAGAGCAGAAATTTATGCCCACTGTGATACAAAAGCCAAGTCTCAAGATTCACCCTGAAAAGGAGAGAAATCAGCCGGTTTCAGGGCAGCTTGAAAATAAATCAATATATAATTAAATTAAATTTAAAAAGCACAGCAGGCCTGAACTTCACGAGGCTGGTGCATCTATTATTTTGTACATGAATTATTGCTTTCAAATTTAATCCCAAAACAAAAAATTCCAGCAAGTTCAACATATTTCACAGTGTTTTGTATTTTGGTTTTATTCTAAAGGTAAACGCAAACGGATCAAAGCAGGATAAAACTTTTACGATGTATTTTTACAGCAAAAACAAGTAATGAAATACATAAAAATCAATTAAATAAAGAGAAATAAAAGAAAATGCAGATTAGGGTCACTATTAATTATGACTTTTGCATCAATAAACTCCTAATTAATCATTAGTAAAGTTGTTAAGTTTAAGTATCGGAAGAATATCGGAATATTTTCATGCAGAATAAGTGCTTTATAAGTACTAATAAACAGCTTATAAGCATCTAGTTAATAGTGAGAATTTAACCCTTACCGAAAACGCTTTTACATTTATTTGAGAAACATTTCGCTTTTGACATGAAAAAGAGGTGGTTAGTGTCCTTGTTCATCTAGTAATGACTATAAATGATGCATAATTTCATGCAACTAACCATAAAAACCATTTTTGAGAGGACGCATCACAACTTTAAAGTGGAGTTTAACAGGCTGTTAGTAAACCGGGATGGGGAATAACAGCACACGGTTCATGGGTTATTGTGAAATCTTTCACAGGAAGTCAAGGCATTTACAGACTAATCTCCCTGCCAAATTTCAGCAGAGTGAAGTCAGTTTCCTGATCCTGATTAATCGGGATAAATTCCAGAGACTAGTGAGGTGGAGATCGAGCCTTCAGAGTCGCTGCGTTACCCGTGATGTCAGTGTTGACCTCCGAGACGCTCGCCGGGCGGAAGTGGAAAATGCACTCATTTCATGCTAATCTTAATTATATTCCCAGGGCAAATGGTTTAAGTAAACCGAGAGATCGCTCCTTCCCAACACGTTAATTCAGTTTGATGCAATTTCATCTGCCGCATGCAAATTACAGCGGATGAATCATGAAATGTCCACACGCCCTGCTAAAATAAGAACGGGCCGAGCGCTCAGATTTGAGCATTTAACCCTGAAGGCATTTTTAGACTTGTTTTTTCTAAATGACATACACAAAAGTAAAGACTCATCACTCCAAAACTACAGCAAGGAGAGTCAAAAAGGTAGATACCGTTTACATTTTTATGAAATATAACTTCTCATGCTGGGAAACTGCTGATAAATATACATAATTTTTAATATTATATTACATATTTTTCTTATTTGACATTTGACATTTGTTCCCCTACATATGAGCTGCATCTGGATCAAATTTCGTGATGATCGCATCAAAACTACCGCATTTGGAACCAAGAGAGCCTCTCTGTTCAGCCCTTGACGCCCCCTAATGGGCATTTTTAAAATTGTTCCTTCAAGGATTCAATGGATTATATTGATGTTTGGACTCATTTTAATCGTGAGAATCTGCTGCAAATGATGCTGTGCCATTCTCTACAATCGAAGCATGTGAGAACGTGACAAATATGCATATTTATATATGGGTCTTGCGGGGCTTCACGTACAAAAAATCGCTCAAGTTTAGTCAAAGGCCAAAACAATTATGCTTGTTGTATATTACTCCGTGAGCCCTTTCAAATGACATGTGACACATGATTAACTGAGCTGTATTATGTTTTTGACACATTGCAGTACAGAGTACAAAAAGTATTTCATAAGTTATGAAAAAAATTTCTATTTATCAGCAAATAACTCAGCACTACTTAATCGAATTGGCTACATTTATTGTAAAGTTCAGACTCTAAGCTTTCAAATCACACCTATTTTGTGCACTATCAAGCAGTAGTTTTGAAAAATATGATTATTAATTTTTTCGTAGCTAGGTGGCGTCTGGCAGTCCTTTAAAATGACTTCTCAAGTTTACCAAAATGGTTAGATGCATTAAAAAGCTGAGTCAACATTCGTCCTGAGGTGATGGAGATGTACCTTCATTTACCCACAATGCATACAAAAATATGAAATGCATTCCCGGAGGAATATGGCTGAACTAGTCAGCCAGCGAGCCGAAAGCCCATCTGAAGTTCTCCGAGGATCGGGATGAAGAGTGACGGGAGAACATTACCGTTTGGTGCCCACTCTGTGATTGGGAGCGATGTCGATGGTGTCGGTGGCAGAGTCGTGACGGACCGCCAATCCCAGGTCCGCGATGCAGCACGTCCCGTTCTTCTTGACCAGAATGTTCTTGGATTTCAGATCCCTGTGGGCGATAGCAGGCTTGCCTGGAATCAAACACAGGAACACCAGATTAGAGAAAGAGCTGAGGAGAAAACGACATTCTCACGTCAAGACAGAGAGCGATAAAGGGTTTGTTCACCCAGACGCGTGAATTCTCCATCATGTCGTTCACAAATGAAGATGTTTTTAATGAAACATGAGAGAGATTTTTACCACAACTTTGAAGCTTGAAAAAGTTCATAAAGATACCGTAAAAGTAGTCCATGTGAATGGAGCGGTCTTCAGAAGAGTCACGATCGCTTTATATGACGAACTACAGCTGCAACTAACGATTATTTTTCCGATTAGTCGACTACTCTAGCGATTTTTTTAAAATTATTTTATTTATTTATTTTTTTTCCCGATTGGTCGACTAATCTAACGATTATTTTCCAGGTTAGTCGACTACTCTACGATTATTTTTTCAGATTGGTCGACTAATCTAACGATTATTTTCCAAATTAGTCGACTACTCTACGATTATTTTTTCAGATTGGTCGACTAATCTAACGATTATTTTCCAAATTAGTCGACTACTCTAACGATTATTATTTTTCAGATTGGTCGACTAATCTAACGATTATTTTCCAAATTAGTCGACTACTCTACGTTTTTTTTTGTTTTTTTTTCCGATTGGTCGACTAATCTAACAATTATTTTCCAAATTAGTCGACTACTCTACGTTTTTTTTTTGTTTGTTTTGTTTTTTTTCGATTGGTCGACTAATCTAACGATTATTTTCCAAATTAGTCGACTACTCTACGTTTTTTTTTTGTTTGTTTTGTTTTTTTTCGATTGGTCGACTAATCTAACGATTATTTTCCAAATTAGTCGACTACTCTACGTTTTTTTTTTGTTTGTTTTGTTTTTTTTCGATTGGTCGACTAATCTAACGATTATTTTCCAGGTTAGTCGACTATTCTACGATTATTTTTTTCAGATTGGTCGACTAATCTAACAATTATTTTCCAAATTAGTCGACTACTCTACGTTTTTTTTTTGTTTGTTTTGTTTTTTTTCGATTGGTCGACTAATCTAACGATTATTTTCCAAATTAGTCGATTACTCTACGTTTTTTTTTTGTTTGTTTTGTTTTTTTTCGATTGGTCGACTAATCTAACGATTATTTTCCAAATTAGTCGACTACTCTACGTTTTTTTTTTGTTTGTTTTGTTTTTTTTCGATTGGTCGACTAATCTAACGATTATTTTCCAGGTTAGTCGACTATTCTACGATTATTTTTTTCAGATTGGTCGACTAATCTAACGATTATTTTCCAAATTAGTCGACTACTCTACGATTTTTTTTTTCTTTTTCCGATTGGTCGACTAATCTAACGATTATTTTCCAGATTCGTTGACTGCTCTAATGATATTTTTTTTTTTTTTTTTTTTTTTCCATTGGTCGACTACTCTAACGATTATTTTTTCGATTGGTCGACTAATCTAACGATTATTTTCCAGATTAGTCAGATACTCTAACGATTATTATTATTATTATTTTTTATTTTTTTTCCGGTTGGTCGACCAATCTAACGATTATTATTTTCATTTATTTTATTTATTTTTTTTTTCCGATTGGTCGACTAATCTAACGATTATTTTCCAGATTAGTCGACTACTCTAATGATTATTTTTATTACTTTTCTTAATTAATCTAGTGATCTTTTTTTACGTAAGAAGTTAGAACTAATTCAGCAGTTCATTGAGGTGTAGAAACACTGGGACACGCCATTATGTAACAATACGATTTGATTTTGATTAAAAATAAGTCATTATGTGTGTTCGTCCAGTGGAAGACATTTGAACTTTAACATGAAGAGTGTCAAAGACTTTCTCTACAGTCTTAAAGGAACTTTGATAGTGTTCAAGCCATTGAACAAACGTCTCCTGAACCATGTGTTTTTCCTCTTGTTCTGTCTGTAATGCAGCGAGTCTTAGCGAGCGCGCGGGGCGGGAATCAGGAGCGCGAGCAACTCAAACCTTACGCGAAAGAGAACGTCCGCGCACATCCAAATAAACTTCTGTGAAATGCAAAACTGATTTTCGTTCGCTTGAAATATTTTCTTATTTACGAGACGAAGATTTTCTGCTCAACTCAGTTCACGCGTGAAATGCCCTTTTGCGCTCAAAATATGATCTTGCGCGGAAAAATTTGGCAGAGATCCAATTCCACAGGTGGTACGCCATTTCGGTTCTGCAAAGGGAACAAAGGACAGTTTTATTTGGCCTCTGTTTAAAGTATTCCCATACTTTTGATAATCGTGGTCTGGGTTTTTGTGATAGAATGGAACTTTCTCCGTTCCCAGAAGCAGAAGCCGCCATTACGCCAGATGAATGTTTTCGTAGTCGACGTAATCGATGACGTCGATGTCGTTGCAGCACTATGACGAACAGATTTAATGTGGGCTTTCATGCACATATGAACTTTGATCAGGAACATAGAGCTCAACAGAAGCTCAAGCGCACAATGAGCTTCGCGTCCGTTTAACTTCTTCATTCGTGTTTCAAATGACTGAAAGTCTTAATAAGGTTATAGCTCCGTAAACTATGACAGAATTTACATTTTTAAGTGAACTCTCCCTTTAAGTGAGGCCAGACGAAGGTTAGTCTACATGTAGTAAAATTCACGTACCATGGAAACGTCTTTTTCCAAGATAAACGAGACATGTACTATCATATCACCATGTTATTTTGACATAAAAACACGGTATTAAAATGGTACAAGTACCAGTATTGCTTTATGTATACACTGTGTACTGCCATCCAACACGAAAAAATCACTTTCAGAGAAGCATGAGACACAGCGGTTGGTGTTTGTTATTACGCTGCTGACTTCAGCTTTCAGGACGCAGGTGAACTAACAAATACCTTGTGTTCCCACAATCTCCATGTGCAGGTGAGCCAGGCCGCTGGCAGTGGACAAGGACAGCTTGATCATGCCCTCCACCGTCACCGTGTAGCGGTTCAGGTAGTCGAACAGGGAGCCGTGCTCATGGTAGTCCGACACCAGCCACAGCTGCGTCCATGTACCGTTATCTGACCAGAACAAAAGACAGATTAGATGAGCAAACGGCAGCTGATCGCACCTCATCCCAGCATGCACCAGTGCTTTCAGACCTTTGTTGTCTGCGGCGATGAAGCCGAGGATGTTCTCGTGCCGGAGCATGACGGTCTGGTAGATCTCGGCCTCCCGAAACCAGGAGCGTTCCTCTCTGGAGGAGAAGATCTTCACGGCCACCTCCTCTCCTCTCCACTTGCCCCTCCACACCTCTCCGAAGCGGCCCTTCCCGATGCTCTCCTGCAGGATGATGGTTCTGGCGATCGTCCTCTGCACCAGCAGCGGGAGACCTGGAAGAGAACATATGCATGCTGTCAGATGAACGATTCATTTAGACATTCACAAACGTGCATGTTTAACATTAACAGTAAGAGTCGGGATCTCATCAAGAGTTTACAGGCGTCATCGATCCTGCTGTTCACTCATAACACAACACAAATCTGCATTGTCTGTTTATTATATTATTATTATTATATTATATTATTATATAATATAATATAATATATATTATTATTATTATATTATATTATTATATATTATATAATATAATATATTATTATTATTATATAATATAATATAATATAATATAATATATATTATTATTATTATTATATTATATTATTATATATTATATAATATAATATAATATATATTATTATTATTATATTATATTATTATATATTATATAATATAATATATATTATTATTATATTATATTATTATATATTATTATTTATTTATTATATTATAACTCCAGACTAACATCTGAGAGCAGCGGCAGCAGTAAAGATCTACAGAAGGTGGTGTTGGGTGGGGATTTAATCATAAAGGGAATTTAATCACATTACTATCGTTTTGCATTAATACATGCAGATATTAATAATATCACGTTTATTTATCTGAAATGTGACAGTAAAGCACTGAGCTTGAATTGAGATGTAGATAAAATTAACTTTTATTGACAACAGTACCATGCAAAATTTTTATTCGTATAAATATTCCACTCTTATTAAATGTGCTGTACTGAACTGACCAACAGCTTCAGTGATTAAATGAAGCGCTTTTACGTGCTTTTCTGTGTAACTGAGTCACAGTTTGAAGAAAAGTTTTTGTTTTTCATGAGACTTTGTGACTTTTCCCCATATAATTATGGAGGACCAGGAGTGACACATAAAAATAAAACGAAAAATCAATTAATTCATTTAATAATTCACACATAAAAATGTATATAAATAAATCACTTTTATATGGGCAAATAAATGGGCAAATAATTTTAATCTACGTTTAAAAACAGGAATTAAATAACCAACTTTAAATATGTCTATTTATTTAACGTGATGTTGTGAGACATATTGTTCTCCAGCTTTATCGACGTCTTTCGGCGGTTGAAACTCAGAGCCCTTTCATACACCCGGCGCGACGCAAGTGTTTTTAGCTAGTCTCAGCCTGACGCAGTTATCATTTTCACGTCCAGCTCCACGTTGTTTAAACAGCAAATGCACTCTGTACGTCTGAAAACGAGGTGTGTTCAGGTGCACTGTTGGCGTATTGCTATTTTGAGGAACTGAAAACATTGACCAACAAAAACCTGCTCTAAAGTCAGTATTTTTTTGTTTTTTAAAGGGTGTGTTAGTAATATGCACATATATTATCCTAATTTACCACTTATTAATAGTTAGTAAGGTAGTTTTTGTAGTTGTCGCACCACCTCTAACAAAATATAGTCACACCGGCAAAATGCGACCATTTAGTCTCAGTCTGCAGCCCTGAACTCTCATAACGTTCAACCACTAGCTCAACAGCACAAAGCAGCAGATTCAGCAGTGAACACCGACATCAAGTCATGCAGAAAACACTGCCATTAAGTATTTAAGACTGAACTGAGTTCTAGTTAATCAGCGCTGTTAGTGCAACTGAGACGACAAGACCTCACAGGAGCAGAATATTTCCGTTCTGATGTATCAGTCCTCATCACGACACTAGAGAGGTTTTCATTTCAACTCAATTCAGAAAGCATTGAGAGGCAATCGAGAGTCTCAATCCACCATCGTGTCGGAGGTAATCGAGCGGATAAAAGTCATGTTTATGATACAGTGATTCACTTCAACAAGAAAGTGGAAAGAGACACAGCCGAGGTCAAGGAAAACAACGCAAGCTCCATTCATTTTGCACAGGAAAACAATCAAAAACAGAGGTGGAAAGGAGAAGATCTCCGTGTGCCGAGGAGTAATAAATCAAAAGCAGTTCACCTCGACGGCCGATCGAGAGGTGCGTGTCCTCTAATGACATTACTGTGAGTCATTTTACACTAAAGCCCTTCAGGGACGGACCCTCTTCAGAAATAGAAGGGCAGCCATTCGGAGCCAAATGCAGTGAATGTTCTGGATGGGAATGCTGGGAAGACATGGAGACAGTGTGAGCCAATCGGCGTCAACGACATCACTAGAAACGCCTGATCATCTTGCGTCTGGTGGGATTGGAATACTGCAGGAAAGCAGGAGTGTGACAAGCCGAAAATGATTTCAGCATCGATAATGGAAGTAAACAGTCAAATGAAAAAATGTTTATAGCGTTTCTAAGAACTAAGAACTCTAGTTCTAAGAACATTTTTTCCATATTTTTTCCCGGCGTGATCAAAAAGATCTTAAACTAGATGGAACTTGATTAAATATTTTGACTGTTGCGATTCCAAATGGGTTTAATGACCTGTAACTCTGAGTATCGGTCAAGTGTTCACTGTTGACCAGAGGAGAACTGAGCTAAGCCTGGTTTCTCCCAAGGTTTTTTTCTCCATTTGTTGGAGTTTTGGTCCTTTGTCTTGGTTAAGTTGGGGACACTTGCTTGATATTCAGCAGTGTTTTTGACCTGCATTGGTGTCGTTGTATGTGAACTGAGCTGAGCCGGACGATTACGTCACTGTTTTCTGCAGTGCTGATATACAGAAATTAACTAGACTAATAACTATTGATCTTTGCAACGCAATGAATCAATAATATATAGAATAAGCTGCACAATGACACCATTTTCTTATTAATGTAAAGCTGCTTTGCCACAATTTGCATTGTAAAAAGCGCTATATAAATAAAGATGACTCGACTTGATTAAAGGAATAGTTCGCCCAAAAATTAAAATTATCCCGCGATTTATTCACCCTCGAGTCATCCTAGGTGTATATGACGATCTTCTTTCAGACGAACACAAATGGAGAAATATTTCAAATGATCCTAAGCTTTATAACAGTAGTGAAGGGGAGATTTTGAAGCCCAAAAAATGCATATATCCATTATAAAAGACCGACTCCAGTGGGTTAATAAAGGCCTTCTGACGCGAAGGCGTGGGTTTTTAGCCACATTTAAAACTTTATAAAAACTTAATAACTAGTTTCCGGCAGACAAGAGTAAAGAGTCCGAAATTGTCGCACGTTAAAAAATAAATACGACCTCACGTCGTGTCAATCACATTTATGCTCTGCCTCTGAAACTTTTGTCCGATATCCGTCGTAAAAAAAAAAATTGGATCGGGTTCAATTTTCTGTGTTTTTCACAGAATTTTCACAATTCAGAAACATCTTGATGAATATGAAAAAATGCGTATGAACATTTCAGACAAAACTGCGTTTTTCTATTCCAATGCATTACTTTTCCATTGTTTTCCTATCTAAACAGGCACTAGATGGACGTGTATGACCGTGTCTTTTGCAGTGCCTCGCGTTTTTAAGATGCTGTGCCAAGTTAAAAGAATGTCAACACAGCGCCGCTCATCAATGTCAGTTCCAAAACAGTGGACCAATCAGAAGAACTCAGAGGCGGGGCAAATGTTGCAAGCTTTTGCTTACAGTAGCAAGTTGGTGCGGCAACCGTTTTATTTGTTTGTTATTGCATCACGTCTCAAAAGTGCATCTTGAGACCCTCACGTTCTGCTGCACTGTTTTAAAAACCGCGTTCATCATTGCGTCGTGCGTCGGGTCAGAGGTCACTCTTCCGCCACAAATCGATGCATATGGCCATCTGACGGAAGCCAGTTATTATAGTTAATAAAGTTTGAAATATGGATATTTTTCTTACAAAAACCCATCACTTCGCTTCAGAAGGCCTTTATTAACCACCGTATGGATTATTTTTATGATCAATGGATGCGTTTTTGAGGGGCTTCAAAATTGCAAATCAACAGAAGAACATAAAGAAGAACATTTTTTGTGTAAAAACAATCGAAATATCAGATCATCTGCAGTCTCGTTGCATAAAAATAACGCTTTAACTTTAATTCCTAATATTAATTGTTCAATAATTCCTAATTATAATTTAAAAATGTGAATTATTTTAGCTATGGTCACTCTTGTATGTGTAAAGTATAGAAATATGAATGAAGTCTACACAAATATCTCAATGATACTAAAATCATACACTGGCTTCATGCAATGTTCAGATTTCTGTTCTGGAAATCGATGCAAATTTGCGCATGTTTAGTCAGATAACACATCACATGCATATTTAAATATTTCAGAAAAATTGCAATGCAAAACAACCACCGTAATGTTTTTTTTACCCCGTTCACCTAGCCTTAAAATAAGATCAAATCCACATATTCTCATTGTAATTCACTCCCTCAACAGTTGTTTTGCTTTTTCTCTTTGAACCAGGTTCCCATCTGAGAGAACATGGATATACGGAGGCATCCGTTCTAAAAGTCATGTAAATCGTACAACTCTATAAAGAATATAAAATGTAAGAATGTAAAACAAAAACACCATTGAGGGGGTGAAAGGCCTGTGAATGAGGTTGTGGGCAACAGGCAAAAAGGTGCTGCTTTAAGCGCTCCACCATCATTCCACATCTCAACCAGACTCTGCTCAGAAACATCTGAAAATAATGAAACGCGGTGGGAGAATGTGTGGGCTGACCGTTCCAGTTATAAACGCACCCAACCACTGATTCAATTTGCTTATGACGGAGACGGCAAGGTCAGGCAGACAGACGGAGAACAGACATGAGACACGGAAGACAGAGGGCGCGAAACCATGTCTACGATGTGACTCACTCATGAGGTCATGTCATGTCAGACACAAGTTAGTGGCGCCACATCGAGACAGACCGGCAGACTGAGTCAAAAGACGTCTAAAAGACACCAGACGGCCAAAGTGCATTAAAAAAAAAAGCAGAACTGGGGGAAAACAGGTTGTCTTATGGAAATCAGAGTGTGATTTATGTGATCTGCAGAGCAACACGCTCTCAGGAGAAGTTGTGTCACTGCGTGTTTAGCACCGTCACTCCAGCCAAACGCATTCGGACAGACGTCACTGGCTGTTATTTTACATGCGTGCCCTTTGTGAACGGCAACTAGCATTTTGTTTCTTAAATGCTGTCAAGTTAAAATAGTTCAGCATTCATATTTTAAAATGAGGTCACATTAGCTTCTTTAGATTATAAATATTTCAGCGTCTTTCATCAGATATAACTTGCTTTGCCAGTGAAATGTCCTCGCAATCCATTAAAGGGATCGTTCAGTCAAAAGTCTAAATTCTCCCATCAATTACTTCCTCAAGTCGCTCTAATCCCATTAGAGTTTTTGTCCGTCTTCGAAACACAAATAAGGATATTTGAATGAAACCTGAGAGATTTCAGTCTGCACACTTAGCGAATGGGTTGTTTTAACCCAGCGGTTGGGTTAAATGTTTGTCCAACCTGATGGGTAGTTTTATTTAACTCGACTTATTGTTAAAGAAATTACTGTATTGTTGCTTAAAATGAACCCAAATGAAATTAATATGTATTAATAAGTTTAATGAATGATTAAACAAAAAACATTAAATTTCCAATTTTAAGCCAGCCATATAGTCATTTTTAGAATATTAATAAATACTATATAAATAATACTAAAATAACAGTTTCTTGTTTTTGATTATTAAGCAAACAGTAAAATTACTCAAATTTAAACAAAAAAAGACTAAAAATAGCTAAGAATATTAATAAATACTACATAAATAATATTAAAATAACAGTTTCTTGTTCTCGATCATGTCGGTGCACACATAATAAAATCACTAAAATTTAAACTAAAAAAAATAAATAATTAAGAATATTAATAAATACTATATAAATAATATTAAAATAACAGTTTCTTGTTTTTGATTAGGAAGCAAATAGTAAAATTATTCAAATTTAAACAAAAAAAGACTAAAAATAACTAAGAATATTAATAAATACTATATAAATAATATTAAAATAACAGTTTCTTGTTTTTGATTGTTTTTGTTCCAATTTTAAGCCAGCCATATAGTCATTTTTAAACCACTGTTGGGTTAAATAAAACTCCCCCGAAAGTTGGTCAAACATTTAACCCAATTGCTGGGTTAAAACAACCCAATTGCTGGGATTGTCCATTTTAAACCCAACTTGTTTTGTTTTTAACCAGCGTTTCTTAGAGTCTGCAGACTGAAATCTCTCAGGTTTCATTCAAATATCCTTATTTGTGTTTCGAAGACGGACAAAAACTCTAGATTTAGAAAATTTTCACAATTCAAAACCAGTGATTTCTGTTCTTATGCGTCACACTAGTGTATACAGTATTGGATGAGCTCTATGTGTCCGTGTTTTAAGGTCCAAATTAAATCTGTTTATCATATAAAGCGTTTGTGCCTCTTCAGAAGATTGACAAAAATGTTGAGAGAATATTAAAAATATAACGAAAGTCATGAGGAGAGTAAATGACAAGATTTCAGTTTTGGGTGAACTTATCCCTTTTAATCAGACCTTCCCTGCATGGTTTTCCAGCTATATCCTGCATTATCCTGTTTTCCCTGTCATTATGTCAGTTTCGTGTTGACTTTAATGTGAGAGACAGACGTTTGTGTGTTGTCTTCACAAACACTGATTGCAGTTTGTTTGAGTCGCTCGACTGGTGCAATGACTGCAAAAACAGACGCAGCTAACAGAAAACATTCTCAGAACGTTCCGTCAAGGTTCTCTCGACGTTTTTAAGCAAATGTTATTCCAGTTATGTAAATAGAATGTGGTTTTACAGATGCTAGAAATGTGGCGTTCAAATGAAAGATTGGAATCAAAGAGCACACCCAGGTTCCTCACTGATGACGAAGACTTCGAGCAGCATTCAGGTTAGACAGTATTCTGGGCTGTTACGTGCAGAGGTTTTTTCAGAATTAAAAGGAAGGAAGTTTGTAAGTTTCATCAGGGCACGAAGAAATACAGAGCCGAGTACAATCAGTGTAACAGTGAAAATTAACGTCATGCAAGGTGAAAAGCAACGGTCCTAATACCGAGCCTTGGGGTACTCCATACTGAATTAGACGAAATGACATCTCTTCGTTTACTACTATAGCAAATAGTAAAATTACTCAAATTTAAACAAAAAAAAGACTAAAAATAACTAAGAATATTAATAAATACTATATAAATAATATTAAAATAACAGTTTCTTGTTTTTGATTAGGAAGCAAATAGTAAAATTACTCAAATTTAAACAAAAAAAGACTAAAAATAACTAAGAATATTAATAAATACTATATAAATAATATTAAAATAACAGTTTCTTGTTTTTGATTAGGAAGCAAATAGTAAAATTACTCAAATTTAAACAAAAAAAAGACTAAAAATAACTAAGAATATTAATAAATACTATATAAATAATATTAAAATAACAGTTCCTTGTTTTTGATTAGGAAGCAAATAGTAAAATTACTCAAATTTAAACAAAAAAAGACTAAAAATAACTAAGAATATTAATAAATACTATATAAATAATATTAAAATAACAGTTTCTTGTTTTTGATTAGGAAGCAAATAGTAAAATTACTCAAATTTAAACAAAAAAAGACTAAAAATAACTAAGAATATTAATAAATACTACATAAATAATATTAAAATAACAGTTTCTTGTTTTTGATTAGGAAGCAAATAGTAAAATTACTCAAATTTAAACAAAAAAAGACTAAAAATAACTAAGAATATTAATAAATACTATATAAATAATATTAAAATAACAGTTTCTTGTTTTCGATCATGTCAGTGCACACATAATAAAATTACTAAAATTTAAACTAAAAAAGACTAAAAATAACTAAGAATCTCTTCGTTTACTACTACAAACTGATAACGCTCAGATAAGTATGATTTAAACCATGCCGATGCAATTCCACTAATGCCTACATCATTTTCGAGTCCATTCAAAAGAATGTTGTGGTACTAAGCACTAAGATCCACTAACGCTATTAGAGAGATACAACCACGATCAGATGATAAGAGCAAATCATCTGTAACTGTAATGAAAGCGTGCTATAATACGATCTAAATCCTGACGGGAAATCCTCAAGAGTTAATAGAACGTTCATTCAAAGTTGATAACGTTCTCAAAGCCTTTTTTTTTTTCTTAAAAGTTTTAGTTTGTCTATGTCGCTACTAGTCCCAGAATGTTTAAAGAACATTGAAAAGTAACATTCCCATAATGTTCGCAGAACAGACTGCTGACTTTATGTTTTGAACATTTTTGTAACCGTTAGCAAAACATTCTTAGAACATATTGTTGTTTGCTGGGGACTTGCGTCCTTCACTAGACATAAGAAACAGTCATGAAAGGCACAGATATCTGGGAATGCGTGACCTTAATGTGTTTGTTTGGACCTCGCTCCAGTTCTCACGTGTCTGATAAGGCGGTGACGTCAGCGTTAGGCCTGTTTCACACCTACACTGAACCGCTTTCATGTGTGGAAGACTCTCAAAAGCAGAGGTTGACGAAATGATGGGTTTTATCAATTAATCGGCATGGATAACTGGGTGCTGGAGCAATCGTTATCGGCAAAAATCCATATGATAGTTTTTCTGTTTAGCGTCTGAGAAGGGTGTGCTGTCATTACACCGTACGAGAGCGGCCTCTAGAGGCGAAATAAAACTATCACTGACGCGAGACGGTGTGCTGCACAGAGCGGGACACTTCAGATACACTGACAACAAAACAGCATTGTGACGAGCAGGGCGGGCGAGAGCCGCGAGGGAACGGCACGAGAGATAACGAGCGTCACCTGCGCGCTACACCGGTCTCGTGTCTCTCACAGAGGAGCTCCGGAAGCGTAAAAGAGGAGCGACGACAGTGGAGGACGAGAGAGGACCAGGCCTGGATTTTATGTCGTGTTTTATTTTGTTTGTGTGACTAAAAATAACTAAGAATATTAATAAATACTATATAAATAATATTAAAATAAAATTTTCTTGTTTTTGATTAGGAAGCAAATAGTAAAATTACTCAAATTTACACAAAAAAAAGACTAAAAATAACTAAGAATATTAATAAATACTACATAAATAATATTAAAATAACAGTTTCTTGTTTTTGTTTTCCTCACGGCGACTGCCGCCCTTTTACTTTCGTTTTATTGTTTGTTTATTTTATTATTAAAAGTACGTTGAACGTTCGCCGGTTCCCGCCTCCTTCTTCCCGTTCTTACGAACGGTGTTACAAGCACATTTACAGTACAATACATGCGTTCATATCATTATGAAGTAATTAATTTGTTGACTAGATGCTGCGTTAGTGGAGAACAGCAATCATGTTCATAGATGAGCTAAGTTTTATTATCGGTAATCGGCCAGCATGGTCCAACCTTTTCATCATTTTCGATAAAATCCACAATCGGTCAGTTCCACCTCAAGTGAAAAGAGTTTGAGGCCAAAACTGTGAATGATGTTTATATCTTTGTTCAGACCAACAAGAACATTCAGATGGAGTCCATTTGACAGATTATTTATTTAATTTTTTTTACAGAAAGCGCTCTAATCTCTTTTGCGTCGCACTGCAGAAAAAAAACCTGACCAATAAGATTTGCACTTGTGGTCACTCCTCCAGAACCGCTGGCGTTCGTGAACAGTGTTTTGCTAAGAGACAGTGTAGGACGAACTGGAAACTCTTGTTTCTATACTCTAGTTTTTAGTGAACGGCTGTTTGAAAAGGTGTAAATATTATGTGCTGCTTTGAGTACCAGGGTAACCGCTGTATTTCTGCTTTTCTATAAGAGGGTGAATTTACATTTTCATTCAGCTCATCTGCCAAGTTTTACATATTGGTCATGGTTTTTTTTTACTTTCTTGACAATAAAATAACTGGCACTTTATACTCCGCACACAGCTTTTAATCCTGCCGGAGATGCCGTGCACCGACTGCTGGCAAAACACAACGAAACAAAGGAAAAGAGAGAGGGATGAAGATCCCACAAACTAGACAACAAAGAGAAGAGCAGACGTAAACATACATTAAGGGACGCAGGTGTTTAGAAAGACTAACAGGTAATTATATGCAGTGAAAAGCGTGCAGACAAAGCCAGAATAACAGGAATCTCCTGAAGAGTTTCTTGTGAATCAGATGTGGGTGTGAAAGCAGGACACCTGAAAGAGGTTTGAGCCGAGTATACACTACTAGACAAAGTCACCATCTTTGTGTGGTTATTGTTTGATGAAACTGTCCAAGATCATTTTTGTTAATTGAAATAAAGCTGAAATAAAATAAAGTTTAAGTTTAAATACTAAAATTACTAAAACAAAAAATGCATTTAAAATATATACTAAAAACAAACAAAAAATATTATTAAACACTATAATAGTATATAAATAATACTAAAATAGCAGTTTCTTGTTTTTTGATTAGGAAGCAAATAGTAAAATTACACAAATTTAAACAAAAAAAGACTAAAAATAACTAAGAATATTAATAAATACTATATAAATAATATTAAAATAACAGTTTCTTGTTTTTGATTAGGAAGTAAATAGTAAAATTACTCAAATTTAAACAAAAAAAGACTAAAAATAACTAAGAATAGTAATAAATACTATATAAATAATATTAAAATAACAGTTTCTTGTTTTTGATTAGGAAGCAAATAGTAAAATTACTCAAATTTAAACAAAAAAAGTCTAAAAATAACTAAGAATATTAATAAATACTATATAAATAATATTAAAATAACAGTTTCTTGTTTTTGATTAGGAAGCAAATAGTAAAATTACACAAATTTAAACAAAAAAAGACTAAAAATAACTAAGAATATTAATAAATACTATATAAATAATATTAAAATAACAGTTTCTTGTTTTTGATTAGGAAGCAAATAGTAAAATTACTCAAATTTAAACAAAAAAAGACTAAAAATAACTAAGAATATTAATAAATACTATATAAATAATATTAAAATAACAGTTTCTTGTTTTTGATTATGAAGCAAATAGTAAAATTACTCAAATTTAAACAAAAAAAGACTAAAAATAACTAAGAATATTAATAAATACTATATAAATAATATTAAAATAAAAGTTTCCTGTTTTTGATTAGGAAGCAAATAGTAAAATTACTAAAATTTAAACAAAAAAAACTAAAAATAACTAAGAATATTAATAAATACTATATAAATAATATTAAAATAACAGTTTCTTGTTTTCGATCATGTCGGTGCACATATAATAAAATTACTAAAATTTAAACTAAAATAAAAAACAAAACAAAAATGGACTAAAAATAAAAACTAATTAATAATATTAATAAACACTACATAAATAATATTAAAATAACAGTTTCTTGTTTTCGATCATGTCAGTGCACACATAATAAAATCACTAAAATTTAAACTAAAAAAATAATAATAATTAAGAATATTAATAAATACTATATAAATAATATTAAAGTAACAGTTTCTTGTTTTCGATCATGTCAGTGCACACATAATAAAATTACTAAAATTTAAACTAAAAAAAAAAAAAACTAATTAAAAATATTAATAAATACTATATAAATAATACTAAATAACAGTTTCTTGTTTACAGCCGCATCTCCACACCAAAACAGCCGTTGGGATTGTGAAAGCGAGCGAGACGCACCCGAGCCCGAGCCGGACGTGGTCATGTCGTAGATGAGGTCTTTGAGCGTGGTTCCCACGGTGATGAAGGGGTGGTCCATCGACGGGTCTTCCTCGTTAGGCACGCGGTGGTGGAGGACCGAGCGGCTGTGGCAGATGTAGAAGACGGTGACCATCAGGAAGCACACCACGCACACCGGACCCGCGATCAGGGCCGCGAAGGCAACGGGCCCCAACGCCGGCGGCTTCTGAGTCGGCACTGAGTGAGAGAGCATCGACACCGCTGCATTACTACACATTAACAACATCAAAGCTGCACTTTCAGAACAAATCCAGACAGCTTCACATCGTCTGCTGTGAGCAGAATAAAGGTTACACTTCATTTTAGTTTAATATATTAACTACATGTACTTGCTATAGAGGGTTTGATTTAGGGTTACTAGCAATTACACAATTATAAACTCTAAAAAATGCTGGTTAAAAACAACCCAAGTTGGGTTGAAAATGGACAAACCCAGTGATTGGGTTAAATGTTTGACCCAACCTGCTGGGTAGTTTTATTTAACTCAACTATTGTTTAAAAATGAGCCCAAAATATGTTAGAAATGAACATTTATTAATAAGTTTAATGACTCATAATTAAAGGATAAAGATTTAATTCAATCATTAAAGACTTTTTTTGCCTCTAGTAATTATGTGTCTGATTTTTAACTTCCAACATATTTTGGGTTCAAAAATGAAAACGTTTTAACGTGCACCTGTGTTACGTCTCATTGCACTTTTTATTAATTTTTGTTAAAGCCGGAGTTCTGGTACTAATTGTGATGGTGCTTATTAAATATGAACACCAGACTGCACATATGGGGAAAGATGATTATTATTTTCAAACAAATGCTCTCTTTGAATCCTCAGAATGCCACAAATATTGTTTAATTGTTTGTAATCCATATGTTTCATTTAATAACAGTTGACGTCATTTACTGCATCTCAAAATGATTATTTAGACATGTTTAGCTGTGCGAGTTCTTGTAAGAGCGTGTTAAAGTGTGATTGTCGGTGACTCAGGCGAGCGTATCGAGTGAAGAAACACAGTTTCACACAGTAATGCCAGACTTTGTGTCTGGTTTCATGTAAACAAATGAGTCACGCTCCATTCTGCATCCTTAACATTTTTTCTGAAGCCTAGTAACACTGTTATTTCATTTTCAAATGAAGACGTTCCCAGAGACGAGCGTCTAGACTTCACACAGACGCATTCCAGGGAAATCACAAGCTCCCGTAAACAGCAAACACGCTCCGTGTGATTAATCCCAAATGGATATCCGTAACATCCATGAAATACAAGTTAATTAGGTGAAAATGGAAAAAATGAGACGTAAGGCGCAGGAAAATAGGGGTTGTGAAAAAAAAAAACCGTGGATCCCTACAGGCTGAAAGAGGCGGCGGACGGTGTGGGTGGGACCATCTGTTCCACATGACTTTCCTTTGTTTACATGGAAGTCTGTGGTCGAGCGGAGCAGGATTTATTCGTACTAAATTCCTCCACGTGAGAAATCATTTTAAAATGCATCCTAGCTGCATATGTGTGAGAAAAAAGGCATGATTTTGTCTTCCACCAATGGTTTGCATGGATTGTTGTTGGGTGGAGGTTCAGCAGACGCACACGGCATCGGGAGAACTTCATAACAGAGACGTCCTGCCGGCGGCTGGAGTGTGAGCGTGTGCGTTTGAGGGTCATGTGATCGTGACACTACACAAAAACACACAGTCATTGGGAATGAGTGCATTAACCAACCTGCATAAAATACTGTATATACAGCAGTGGTTTGGAGGCTGGACATCAATGAAGGCCAGTTAGGTCTCCACTGACTTTCATTGTATGCGCAAATTTTCTTTTAGAAATCAAGTTTCAAAAGATCTTTCAGGTTTGATATTATTTGCGGGTGTCTAATATTTCCTGATAAAAATTGCATTTTTTTCTACGTTAAATGCGCTTTAAAAAAGTTCTACGTGTTGCTGCACAATTAGGCCAAAAATGTTGATCACATGTCAGTCTGTAAAATAATAATAATAATTATTATCATTATTATTATTATACAGTCATTTTTATCATTATTTAATTTAAAAATAGAAATATTAAAAACAGTGAATTCATTATTTTTGTTGTCGTCATTATTATTATTATTATTATTATTATATTAGACATTTAACATAATAAAAAAAAAATATATTATTTTATATTGTTATTATTGTCATTATTATTAATAATAATTATTATTATCATTATTATTATTCTTATTATACAGTCATTTTATCATTATTTCATTTAAAAATAGAAATATTAAAAACAGTGAATTCATTATTTTTGTTGTCGTCATCATTATTATTATTATTATATTAGACATCTAACATAATAAAAAAAATATTATTATTTTATATTGTTGTTATTGCCATTATTATTAATAATAATAATTATTATCATTATTATTATTATACAGTCATTTTATCATTATTTCATTTAAAAATAGAAATATTAAAAAGAGTGAATTCATTATTTTTGTTGTTGTCATTATTATTATTATTATTATTATTATTATTATATTAGACATTTAATATCATAAAAAATATTATTATTTTATATTGTTGTTATTGTCATTATTATTACTAATAATAATTATTATCATTATTATTATTATACAGTCATTTTATCATTATTTCATTTAAAAATAGAAATATTAAAAACAATGAATTCATTATTTTTGTTGTCGTCATTATTATTATATTAGACATTTAACATAATAAAAAAATTATATTTTTATATTGTTGTTATTGTCCTTATTATTAATAATAATAATTTTTATTGTGATTTATGAAGAGTAAACAAAATAGTAAAATATTACTATGGTAATATTTAACTGTAAAAGAAAAAAAATCTTTAGAAACAACAAACAAATGCTACTTTACGGTCTTCATTTTTTTCATTTTCAAATGTTAAATGTCTAATTTTGGCGTAAATCCACAGGGAGCCTTAAAGCTTCTCCGTTGTTGATCGGTGCTTCCAGAATGTGAAGTATTTCATCCTGAAATGCAGGTTAAAGCGTCTCAGTCTCGGAGCAGATCAGACGGAGTTCGTGTGAAGCAACATTTACTGTGAACTGAGACGCTGAAAAATGCAGCGCATACATTTCATTAAATCACAGGCGCTGGAGTTTGATAAATCGCACTGAGCCATATTGGGTTTGGGGTTTTACTCTGATTAACTGTCCTGACGCTTACCTGGGAATGAAGTGAGGTCAGGGTTCTTGTTGCACCAGTCTGTGTCACAACACATGGGGTAAATCCCCGTGTCGTCCTTGTTGGAGGGCGCGCAGACGAAGGGCCGGTCGCGTGGGATCAGCTCGATGTCGCTGATGCACCAGCTCTGCTGCGTGGTGACGCTGCCCGATCGCGTGATGGACACGTAGCACAGGCCGTCCGTGGCACACGTGTGGTTCGGGCACCGGTGACAGTAGCATTGTAAGGCTGAAAACAATCAGAAACGCATGATGTGAGTGTTTCAGAATCATAGAAAAACACTTTCACTTACACAAACACCAGTTAAAACAAAAGTCACAAAGACATCAAATGACTTTTGTAGTCAAAATAGTATGGCGTTATGTGCGCTGATGGTGTCACATGATTACAAAAGATTGAATAGAACTTTCTATTCATTAAAGAATCCTGAAAAATAAAATGTATTACTTTGCCATCACAGGAATAATTTTAAAATATATTTACGTAGAAAAAGATACTTTAAATTGTAATAATAGTTCACAATATTACTGTTTTTTTTTGTATTACAGATCAAACAGACTTCTTTCCATAACATTAATAAATACAGCTGTGAGCAGCGATTATCGGGGTTCAAGCGCGTAAAGGCCTTTAAGCACGTGTGTGAAAAAGTCTGTTTTATGTTGTGGGCATGTGCGAAAAATCGTACGATACACAATCCTTTACACACGTGGGGAAAAAAACTCTCACAGGTGAGTCAAACAGGTCCAGTAAATTTCGTCCTAATTAACCTTATCTGATAGATGCTCAAATTTCACTGGCCGATGGCGGACATGTTTTTTGAGATACGTCAATGTCTTCAAAGACTATGATGACACCATGGACAAAGACACTGCATGCCCGTTTTCAAGTCAATCCGACAAACAGTGAAGTAGTTATAGCCATTTTCATGTTTTTTTTCCCTGTTATAGCGCCACCAAGTGGACAGTTGGAGTATCCTTTACCACGTGACCACAGAATGAGCTCTTCCGTAGGTGTGCCAAGTTTGGTGAAAATATCTCATTCCGTTCACGAGTTATAGCATTTTAGTGCACGCGGCTCCGCCCACTTTGAACGTTTTGGCGGCTCTTATCGACCGTGAATCAAAATTTCAACTTTTTTTTTAAAATACATTTTTGACAATCAGACTCCAGAGAGTCTTGCTGCTCTGGTTTGGAAAACCTAGGAATAGTTCACCAAAGTTTTTGAAATAATCTCCAATGTTCAAAGAACGGACATAAAGCGAGTTCTACCTTGTGGTACGAATGTTGTGGGCATGTGCGAAAAATCGTGCGATACACAATCCTTTACACATGTGGGAAAAAAAAACCCGAAGGCGCCCCCCAGTGGTTGATTTTTTTTCTCGAATGTCTCACAGGCCCAGCAAATTTCGTTCTAATTAACCTTATCTGATAGATGCTCAAATTTCATTGGCCGATGGCGGACATGTTTTTTGAGATACGTCAATGTCTTCATAGACAATAATGACACCATGGACAAAGACACTGCATGCCCATTTTCAAGTCAATCCGACAAACAGTGAAGTAGTTATAGCCATTTTCATGTTTTTTTTCCCTGTTATAGCGCCACCAAGTGGACAGATGGAGTATCCTTTACCACGTGATCACAGAATGAGCTCTTCCGTAGGTGTGCCAAGTTTGGTGAAAATATCTCATTCCGTTCACGAGTTATAGCATTTTAGTGCAAGTGGCTCCGCCCACTTTGAACGTTTTGGCGGCTCTTATCGACCGCGAATCACAATTTCAACTTTTTTTTTTTTAAATAAATTTTTGACAATCAACTAGTTCGCAAAAAGTATGTTTTTCAAAAAAAATAAAAAATAAAAATAAAAAAATAAACGAAAATTTCCTGGTGAGCAATTTTGTACTTTTGAGCGCTGTAGCGCCCCCGTCAGGCCGATTGGGGTGAGCTTTGGTGTCGTTGTAGACGGTGTGAGTACTACCAGTCCTCAAAGTTTCAAATCTCTACGACTTACGGTTTGGTCTGATCGCTTTTAGAGGAGAATTAACATCTACGCACTTTTAAAGCCCTAAAAAAGTGCCGTCCTTTTCAACACAGATCAATATTTTTGTTCTGAAGTGAGACGCTTCTCCGAATTTTATTTTGTTAAAAAGCTGAAGCACAGTCGATAATTAACAGAAACCGAATAGTGGACCGTCATGACCCGTCTCTAATATACGTGCATGTTTTTCCCAAACCGCACGAGGCTTTCTAAACACAGGAAATGATCTTTAAAAACGATGCACTCGATGAACTTGTTTACGCATCGGTCCGGCTCACAAGCGCAACTATTACCCGGCAGACGAGGTGAGGACGGGTGACGCTGAACTCCACCACTAATGCACCGTGTGATTTGCATGCCGTACAGACGAGGTTCAGGCAAGGTGACTTGTGTTGCTGATAAGTATTTCTGTCCTATTCTGTCAGACCGACCTGGACCAGAAAACATTTACTTGAACTCCAGCCAGCCTGTCATGACAGCGCATGCTGAAGCCTCACGAGGATCACAGCCGCGAGACGCCAGAAATATCAGCCCACTGACTCCGACTCTGACAAGGTCACTGCGAGGAAAGCGTGGAGGTGGAAGGAAACATACAAGACAAGGGCTGGAGGAAAATAATGACACAGTCCAGAGGCAGAAGAGAGAGCGTGGTTGTCACAAACAGAGTAACAATGTGTGGGAAGGAGCTGGTGGAATGACTTTACTAGCTATTATTTTATTACATTTTAATGAAACATTGTATCAATAATTAACGGGGAGCTATTATCCACATTAGATCTGTGTATTAAAGTGACAGCAGCATAATATACAGCATCAGCTGCTGTTAATATGAATCAAACAACAAAATAAAAGAGAGAAAATCATAATATTTTCATAATTCATAAATTTATAATTCATTTACACTTTAGACAAACATTTGTGTTCAAATACCATGTTAAAGTGGCTTTTGCGTATTTATGTTTATTTATAATAATAACAACGATAATTATACTCATTATTATTCAACCATAATGAACATGATAATAAATTATTATTAAATAATATTTTTAAATAATAAAGAAAATGACAATGAGAATTATTATTTAAAAGCTATTTATTTATAATATTATTAAATTAAACATTAATAAAATATTTTATTAATACGTAACAACAGCCATAATGAAATCTATAATGTAATTTATTATTTCAATAATAATAAATGTTTATTTATGTTTATTTATAATAATAACAACGATAATTATACTCATTATTATTCAACCATAATGAACATGATAATAAATTATTATTAAATAATATTTTTAAATAATAAAGAAAATGACAATGAGAATTATTATTTAAAAGCTATTTATTTATAATATTATTAAATTAAACATTAATAAAATATTTTATTAATACGTAACAACAGCAATAATGAAATCTATAATGTAATTTATTATTTCAATAATAATAAATGTTATCTAATATATTTAATGTAAAACTGTTTAATAAAAATTATTAATTTGACTAAAGAATAAAAAGATGCCGACATTAATGCGATGTTATTTAATATTATTTAATTAAATAAATATAATATATATATATAATATTATAATATAATATAAAATATAATATTAATATTTAATTTTATGTATCATAATAATCTATTTTTTAATTTAGTATGTAATCATTACTTAATATTCTCAATAAATATTATGTTATTTCATATTTTTTAATAATAATATAGATGAATATTATTAATGATGAAAATGTGAGATTTCTCAAATCTAACCCCAACTTTAGAAACTCTACAACAAACAAACAAAAATCATGCAAGTCATTAGATTATGGAAACACAGACGTCCCACTAACACCTGTAAACTCCTTCAATACCAGATGAGAGACGAGAGACAAGACTGCCACGATATAATATTTTGCTCATTGAAGAGGAAATGTGAGAGACAGACAGAGAGGAAGAGGGAACTGAGAGGAGTGACACAGGCATGACCGAGAAAAACCACAAGCAACAATAAAGTCAGCGCTGCGTTTCAGTCTAGACGGCCTCAGAGCCACAAATACGTGGTCACATGACCACTGCAGTTTACAGTGAAGATGAAAACACAGGAGGACACACGGCAGCGTGTGACACTTCAGACCGTCTGCAGTGACCCAAAGAAACGTGCGAGCCGGAGATCTCGTCCAGAGCTCAGTGACGAACGGGAGAAGACGCTTCCGACTCCCGCGACGTCTGGATCGACAGCTGTCTGCCAAAAACACGACATTCACAGAGAAACAGACCAGAGCTCGAAGATTCAGCAGAATTTGTGACAAACTCCAGCAGCCACAATCAATCCGGAACATTCCAGTGCGAGAACGCAAGGGAAACTTACTGTAATCGATCTGAGCAACAGCAGATTCATTCACGGAGCAGGAAACGTCCCGATCTCCATGTGGAGATGTGAGCTGTGACACCAGAGTCACCCGTCCCCAAACTACGGCTCATTCCACACGCCTTTCAGACCGACACGTGCATGTTGACCATATATTTTTTAAATACTTTTTTAATGGCCAATGCTAATATATATATATATATATATATATATATATATATATATATATACATTTTATATATAAATAAATACATATATATACATTTTATATATATATTTATGTGTGTGTGTGTATAAATTTATATATATATACACATATAAATACACATATATACATATATATATATATATATATATATATTGACAAAAAAATAGATGTTGACAAAAGCAGTGTTAATTGATTATGAAAAAAATCACATAATGTCACTGTTAATAAAACTTTAAAATTAATTAAAATCTCCATTATGTGTTTTTTTTTTTCGTCAATGACCCAAAAATATTAATGTTAATTTCCAGCATACTTTGGGTTAATTGTAAGCAACAATACAGTCATTTTTGAACAATAGTTGAGTTAAATAACACGACCCAGCAGGTTCGGTCAAACATTTAACCCAACAGCTGGGTTAAAACAACCCAATCACTGGGTTTGTCCATTTTCAACCCAAATATCTATACATTCACACACACACACACACACACACACACAATTCAATTTAAATATATCACAAGCTCCGAGAAAAATGTACAAAAAGTAACATTTATTAATACATTAGGGATGCACTAAAAGGATTTTTTCAAGCTGTTACTGGCGACGATACCGATATTATACCGATAGTGACGATACCGATAACTTTAATCATGAAAATAGATTAGTAAAGTTCAAAAACACATTTTTATTTATTGGTGCACCATCAAATCCTTTCATTGAGCATGAATTGATCCATTTAACATCCAACAGGCCGACATTATAAGAGAGCTACAAAAAATGACAACCTTCAGAGGTTTTTGCTATGAAATATTTCATATTAACCACATTAAATCATATTTGACTTATTACATTCTATATTTGTCATTACACATCTCAAAGAGCTTTACACAGTTAATAACTACCGTTTTGATATTTGATAAACCTGTGGCCGATGAATCGGTGCATCTCTACTAACGTCAGGAAGACGACGGTACAATCCAATAATACATATTTAATATATATAAAGATCTAACAGACGGGCAGCAAAGAGCTGAACTCAGGCTACTAAAATACACACAGCTGAATGAAACACAGATCTTTAGAGTCCATGATGACAACAAACTGAGTCCATCAACAGAACAGAACCGTGACAACAGCATAAAAAGGCAAAAAAGAGAGAATCAGTTCTCCGTAACATAAAAGACTGGGAAAAACGCAATACGTCTGCCTTGCCGATACGCCGATCACATGAAAACAATGAGCTGCGAACAGGACCAGACTTACATTAGCGCGTCATCATCATGAAATGTGTGCTGTCAATCAATCATCAGACCCTTCGCCGGCAGTTTGATTGACAGGCGATCCGACCAATCATATAGCAACAGTAACTAAAGGGGGCGGGGCTTTGCGAAGGGTCAATTAACAATTTAATTTTGTTTCGCTCATGTCACTTAGGCCATTCAAGAACGAGAAGAGATTAAAGATGTAAACGATAATGGCACAGATTTTTTTCAGGTGATATAAACACTGACAGCCAATCAGAATCCAAGAGGAGGACCGGGACAGAGAGGAAGCTTCACTAATGGCTTCACTCTGTGAAATGTGTTACGCAATTTCCCTTCAGGAGCCGCTTCACGGCTGACCGAGCAGCGCACGCCGTCCTCTCCTCCTCCTCACTTCACTCCTCACCCTCTTCAGCAGCAGAAATAATGCTGTAGTTTTCACACATCGAGACGCTTTAATGAGGAAAACACAGGCTGGAGGAATTTTTCTGTAATTCTAAATTTGGTGTGCAAAGTTTGACTCACTAGGAAATATCACAAACAATTGCAAAGAAACGCATTGATTTAAAAGGTGAATTTCTGAAGTAGATTTACAGCTAAAACTATTAAAGCGCATTCATTAACACCATAAAGCCTCGAAGTTTAATGAATCTTTTGTGTCGAATCAGTGCAAAGTCACGTGATTTCAGTAAACGAGGCTTCGTTACGTCATTAATGATTCACAATTTCAATAGTTCACTTGAGTTTGTCAGTTTGATACGCAAATCGAATCACTGATTCAAATCAAAAGATTCGTAAAGCTTCATGAATCAGTGTTTTGAAATCGTCCATCACTAGATATTGTTGAAAAGTCATTTTTTTTGGCGTATTCTCGTCACTTTATAACATTAATGTTGAACCACTGTAGTCACATGACCTGTTTTAAATATGTTTTAGTATCTTTCTGTCAATAGAGACTCACTGAACCATCGGATTTCATCAAAAATATCTTCATTTGTGTTCTGAAGATGAACGAAGATCTTACGGGTGTAGAACATCAGAATGTACGTAATAACTAATTTTTAAATGCAAATTAAATTTAAAATCGATAATTTTAAAATTGTATTTAATATTATTTTATTTTTTACATTTAACTAACAATTTAAGCATTAACTTAAAATAAATTTTAAACCCTTTTTAAACGGTTAGTATATTAATATACTGAGGGCGGGGCAACCTGTCACTCACATGAGATCCACCAATAGCAAACCACAACCATCCAATCAACTCCCCACAGACACAATCAAGCCCCGCCCACATCTGTTCTTGTTTGAGGAGCGTTTCACTCTGATATACGACACTATAGAGGAGAAAAGATGAGAGAAACTTCCCTTTCATGACGACTTTAAAGTACCACTTATAATAATCAAATCTTCAATAATAAAAACAATTAAAAAAGAAAAACAGAAACATTTATTCAGTCAAATTACTTTTTTGAAGAAAAAAATATCAAAAATCGCAAGACACTTTAATAAATTGTTTTGCCATTGAATCCTGACACTTCTGCAGATTATACGTGGATAAAACGTTCTCAAACACATCCTCAAAAACTCCCCAACCCCACGGGATGACTACAAAATAAAGGATTCTTTATGTATAAATCAAGGATTAAGGATTCTTAGTGCCTCAGGTAAAGCGATCAGGATAAGCCGGGACTGTGAGCAGCACAGGGAAGAGGCTCGAAATATGGATTGATAATATAGATGAATCCGAGAGGAGAGGAGGTTGACTTGAGCCGCACCCAAACGCAGAACGGACACACACAGCCTTCGGCACGATTCCAGGCTTAGAGCCGTCGCTAGGCAACAGTCAAACAATGCATCGCTGTCAGGGGCGGCGCGGGATAATCAGGGGGTTTCTATCGGATCGCCACATAGGAACAAAGATCCGGACTGATAAGCAGAAACAAAAAGCGAAGTCAGTGCCGTGCAAAGGTGAGATGCAGTGGCGGAGCAGCTGCGCTCTCAATGCAGCACACCTCCATTTGCAATGCAGAAAGCTGGGATTATCCTTCTCCACTTACTTAAAGAAAACCTTGAAAAAGCTGGGAACGTGCATGAAATCCAAAGGACTCGTTTCTGCACTCAAGCTGTTCGAATTCCATTTGTTGCACACGCTTTTTATTCTCCGAGGCAGCCTTGAACACTGAGAGCAGGTACAGAGTCACTGAAACACAGGGTTTGAAAAGTAAAGCGACGAGGGTTTGCTAGAACAAGAACAGAAATGGAGCTTTAAGTGCATGTGTGCGTCCCAGCGGCGCTGTGAGAGCTGAACAATGCTGCCTCGAAACAGAATGGGTTTCAGCACCTTTCTGGACAAGAACTTTTTAGGTTCAACATACTGACAGGTGCTTTGATTACGCAATCTCCTTTTCGTATAGCAGCTGTTCCCAGAGAATGAAAGATATATTGGAAAGGCTCAAAATAAATCAGAATAATATTAAAAAGTTCATCCTCGATCTCATTGGAGTGGTGAATGTTTTATTGGGCTGTGACATAAAATTTGAGTTATTAGATATTTAGGTAATTTATTATTATATGGTGTGAGAGCAGCACAGCTACAAGTAGAATATTCGTCCATGTAATTTTAAAATCTTGAAGTTTCAGCTCAGATCATTTATTATCGCTCGTCAAATTCGCCTCTATTTGGGTGTGAGCAAAAACACATCGTTTTGCGTGTGTCCCTTTAAATGCAAATGAGCTGCTGCTCCAGAAGAGGGCGGAGCTTTAACAGCTCAACAACAACAAAGCTGGAGAATCTCACGCAGACAAAATGAGGAAAGTGTTCAAACCGGAGCCATTTTAAATGTGATTGTGTTTATTTTTTTATTAATATTTGATTGCATCATTATTCTTGTACTCGCCTCCATCCTTTTTATTAAGGAACGTACAATGAAAATAAGCCACTGGCTTTATTGTGTCTTTATGCTTGACAGTTTTTTCTTAAGCATATGAGATGCTCGTTATTTTGTAACTTCAAAATAAATTCAAATCAAATGAAACAGACAACTGTCACAGTCACGTTTAGTCTAGTCTTGTTTATCAGTCATTATCTGCACCTGTATCACATATCTGTCTAACCACCATCAGCTGTGTATCATTGTCATCTGTGTGTTTAGTTCCTGCCTGTTCCACCAGTCATGGTCTTTCGATGTTTGTGCTTTGTGCACTGTTATGTGTTCTCTCTGGAATAAACCCATCTGTTATTTGTTACCTTCGACTCCTGTCTTCATCCCCGAGCGTTACAACAACAGCTTTACTACAATTTACAACAACAAAATAAAAACAAAACTGAAACGACTACAAAACTAAACAAAACAAAAACTACAAAATAAAGCAAAACCACACAACGACTACAAAATAAAAACAAAACTACAAGAACCACAAAATAAACAAAATTAAAAACCACAAAATGAAACAAAACAAACCAAAATAAAGCAAAACCACAAAAAAGTGACTACAAAATAATATAAATTAAACAAGACAACCACAAAAAACTACAAAATAAAGCAAAACCACAAAACGACTACAAAATAAAAACAAAACTACAAGAACCACAAAATAAACAAAATTAAAAACCACAAAATGAAACAAAACAAACCAAAATAAAGCAAAACCACAAAAAAGTGACTACAAAATAATATAAATTAAACAAGACAACCACAAAAAACTACAAAATAAAGCAAAACTACAAAACGACTACAAAATAAAAACAAAACTACAAGAACCACAAAATAAACAAAATTAAAAACCACAAAATGAAACAAAACAAACCAAAATAAAGCAAAACCACAAAAAAGTGACTACAAAATAATATAAATTAAACAAGACAACCACAAAAAACTACAAAATAAAGCAAAACTACAAAACGACTACAAAATAAAAACAAAACTACAAGAACCACAAAATAAACAAAATTAAAAACCACAAAATGAAACAAAACAAACCAAAATAAAGCAAAACCACAAAATAAACAAAATTAAAAACCACAAAATGAAACAAAACAAACCAAAATAAAGCAAAACCACAAAAAAGTGACTACAAAATAATATAAATTAAACAAGACAACCACAAAAAACTACAAAATAAAGCAAAACCACACAACGACTACAAAATAAAAACAAAACTACAAGAACCACAAAATTAAAAACCACAAAATGAAACAAACCAAACCAAAATAAAGCAAAACTAGGGATGCACCGAATGTTCGGCAACCGAAATTATTCGGCCGAAAATAGCCAAGAATAAGATAAGAATCAATCAACAATAGAATAAGTAAAAAGGCCGAATAAATTTTGCCGAACAATGACGTTTTTAATGACGCGATCCAATAGTAACCCGCGTAGAGTGAGAGGCGCGCGCTTTATGCAGCAAACATGTCAGCAGTGTGGAAGCACTGTAAAGTGTCAGAGAAAGAGGCAAAAACGGCCGTTTGCAGACACTGTTCTGCTGAATTGTCCAGAGGAGGTGCATCTGCAAAAACGTACAGCACTTCAAGTTTAATTTATCACTTAAAATCAAGACACCCCGAACATCATGCAGAGCACGAGAAAGACACGCGGCGGCTGCGGCGACAGCAGCGGTGAAAAGGAAAGTAGGAAAGTTTTGTTGTGGGTTCATCCACATTTTTTGCACTATTCAATGCACATTTGTTGTTGTAGACATACAGAGTTACATTCTTTCAGCAGTCAGTTATAGGCCTAACATAGTCTATTCAAGAAGATGGCCAAATAAAAATATATTTTTTATTTTACTAATTTATTTATTTTAAGTTATATTGTGCTTTGTTTGTATAATATCTGCTGGAATGTTAAAAAAATGTTCAGTGTTAAATAAATATTTTGAAATTATATTTTTGTTATTTGATTTATTTCTCTGAAAAGCAACACACAATAGTAAAAAGCAAATTTTTACTATTTAATTATTGTAATGGTGAAAAAATTGGCAAAATAAATGGAAAAAATACGGTATTCGGTATTCGGCCTTCGGCCAAGCATTTCATTTCGGTGCATCCCTAAGCAAAACCACAAATAAGTGACTACAAAATAATATAAATTAAACAAGACAACCACAAAAAACTACAAAATAAAGCAAAACCACAAAACGACTACAAAATAAAAACAAAACTACAAGAACCACAAAATAAACAAAATTAAAAACCACAAAATGAAACAAACCAAACCAAAATAAAGCAAAACCACAAAAAAGTGAGTACAAAATAATATAAATTAAACAAGACAACCACAAAAAACTACAAAATAAAGCAAAACCACAAAAAAGTGACTACAAAATAAAACAAAATTTAACAAGAAAATTAAACAAAACAGCCTCAAAAAACAAAACTAAATAAACCCACAAAGGGTTCAACTTAATTTTAAGATGTCCTTGTAATTATGTAATTACTGTAAATTACCTAATTATGCAATTACACAAAAGTATTACATATTTATAGGATTATATGCATGAAATGATCCATCATTTATTGTTATAACCGCAGTGCACGTACATCTGTAACAGAGTGTTACCACAACACACTAAAGATTTTTATTTTCAAAATGATTTTTAGCCCATTTTTTAGTTTACGAGGAAGCGCGGAGAAACACAAAGCGCTCCTCTGAAAGCGTGTTCTTTCCTGATTATTTGTGCGTCTCTATTGGGAATGAATCTGACGAACAAGAGAATCATATTTCCTTTCCTTTGTGCTCCGCTGCGGTCCGTTTTGCGCTACAAAGCTTATGATGAAGCAATATAATAAATAAAAAGTATTCTCCAATGACAGCTTCATGATTCTGATGATTATGAAACATAATCCTGCTGTCTGGATCGGGATTTTGCTGAGTGATACAGTAAAGCCACTCCAAATGGATTCCAGCTTTCAAATTCAAGGTGGAAGCGTTTCTCTTTGTCTTTCTGTTCCTCCTTTGTTTCAGAACAAGAGAGAAAAACAGGTAATAACAGCCCCAAATATGTGTTTACACACCCTGGACGAGCGCAGTCGTCACTGCTGCAGCAGACATTGACTTATTCATAAGAAGTGTTTTTTTAAAACACCATAGGTGGGTAAATCTCAAACGAGGAGAAGGACGCCTTGTTGAATTGGTCGAGGCTTGCCAGGCATTTTCTCCGGTTCCTCCGTACGTGTGTTTTACTGAGCGAGGACAGTGTGTGCTAGAACAAGCCTATCACACAGAATCTGTCCTGATGCCACAGACTGGATATTTTGTCTAGTGGAAATACACTGAAGGTTTGCGTCGGCATGAGGCTATCCTGTCTAAATCAGCCACTTGATTTCACAAAGGAGAGAGAAAACAGGATAAACCAACCGTAAACTCTGCATTTTACTGAGTTCATCGACATTTTTTCATGTTTCGTTTGCATATTCTCGGCAGTGATTTCATTAGCGTTAGGTGTTAGACCGTTTCCGCTATTTGCACCTTACACCAAGGCCATGACAATTTTAAGATAAAGAAACATTATGAGGCATTAAGAATCTGAACAGTAAAGGAAATTCTAGGTCTAATTCTACAATCGTCGTTTTTTTTTTTTGTGCATGTCCCTTTAAATGCAAATGAGCTGCTGCTCCAGAAGAGGGCGGAGCTTTAACAGCTCACGCTTTGGTCTATTGAGATTCTAATTACTTAGTGGTCTAGTGGTAGAATTTTTGATTACTGTGTCAAAGGTTCCGGGTTCTAATCCACCCTAGTACATTTACATTTACATTTAGGAGACGTTTTTATCCAAAGTGACTTACAAGTGAGGCAATTAGGGGTCAGGTGTCTTGCTCAAGGGCACCTTAGTCATGGCTAGTTATTCTAGTTTTTCATTATTATTATACCGTCTATCAACCGACAACCATTGTACTACACACTTATTTACTTATATTTTATTTCTATTTATTTATACTTATTTTAGTTAACATTTACACTTATTTCATCTGGTACTTAATTTTTCTCTTTTTTCTAATCTGTTTTATTATAGTGTATAGTATTTATTTATTTTCCCTTGTTAGTACTCCCAGTGTGCACTGATTTTTTTTATTTTATTTTATTATTTTTTTTATTTAAAGACGAGCTGCTACTGTGACAAAGAGTTTCCCTTCGGGGATCAATAAAGTATTTCTGATTCTGATTCTGTATTGAAGGTGGAGAGAGTTGCTGTTCATTCACAATCCACACCTTCAATTCCTGCCGGCATGGGAATCGAACCAACAACCTTCAGGTTACAAGCCCGACTCCCTCACCATTAGGCCACGACTACCCCATATAGGTTTGTTCCATCAATTTATATGCATTTTGTTTTGTGATTTCACTGGAAAGGCATTAAGTGATAGATTGACGCGTTCATCTCTGTGAAGACTCAAAAGAGAGCGTAAACCCCGCCTACTTTGATTTGATTGGCCATCGCAATCGTTTTGACACTGATGAGCGGCAGAAAAGACTGAAAATGTCACTTTTGTCATGCTAACAACGTACAGGGCCCTATTTTATTGATCTAAGCACATGGTCTGGACAGTTTTGACTTGTCCTCCTCAATGTCTAAATGTCCTCTCCATGAGGTGACGGCCCTGCCTTACACTACTGCTCAAACGTTTGTGTAAAATCTGACATAAGATTCTTTGACTTCTGAATTTTGACATGGATTAGAAAAGGTAAATATGGTCAATCATGAATGTATTTTGACTTCACAGACAATCAGGAACCCAGAGAGAACCGAAGCAGATCATGACAAGATCTCCTGGATTCCTCAGCATGTGATGACCGAGATCTCCACCAGCCTCTTGAGCGTCCCGCTGGTCGCGGAGGAGAAAGCGTGAAGGAATGTGTAAATACTGACTCAGTGTTTGGCTCCGCCGAGGCCTGGTGCTCAGAACACGTCTGAATCTGCAGGGAGGACGGCGCTACAAAGCCAAGACTATTTTGGGAAGGGTCAGCAAACTGAGATGGGCGCTGCCGTGAAAATGATTTGCTCAACCAAAACAAAACGTACAGCCAAACTGGACCAGGGATTCTGGATCCGCTCGCAGTTTATTACTGCTGCGCTAAATCAAGACACAGCCTTCAGGTGAATGAAGTGGAAAATACAGACGTTCGTTTCTTTATAGTGAGCATAATAACTGCGTGGAGATGACACTTAAACCAACCCTAAAACAATGAATACAGTTTCACTTCTGGCTTCTGATTGGCCCACAGCATTACTATCCCATGATGCCACAGGACTCACTCATAGGTCATTATTCATTACTACACTAAAAATGCTGGTTAAAAACAACCCAAATTGGTTTGAAAATGGACAAACCCAACAATTGGGTTGTTTTAACCCAGCAGTTGGGTTAAATGTTTGACCCAACCTGCTGGGTAGTTTTATTTAACTCAACTATTGTTTAAAAATGACTGTATGTCTGGATTAAAATGAACCCAAAATATGTTGGAAATTAAAAATCAGACACATAATTACTAGAGGAAACAATAATAATCAAAAGGTGGAGATTTATTAATAAGCGATTTAATAAATGTTTATTATTCGTGCAACTTAATAAATGTTCATTTATTAAACACATTAATAAATGTTAATTCACAACATATTTTGGGTTCATTTTAAGCGACAATACAGTCATTTTTAAACAATAGTTGAGTTAAATAAAAGCAAAACATTTAACCCAACCGCTGGGTTTGTCCATTTTCAACCCAATTTGGGTTATTTTCAACTTAGCTATTTTTTTTTTGGAATGTAGATACATCTCTAAAATCTGATTTCATATCATTTATTTTATATTACTGAATTTATATATAAATATATATAACATTTATATATTCACAATAAACTCCAAATAATGACCTAATGTTGGGTTAAAAACAACCCAAGTTGTGTTGAAGATGGACAGATCCATTAAATAAAACGACCCAGCAGGTTGGGCAAATATTTAACCCAACCGCTGGGTTTGTCCATTTTCAACCCAACTTGGGTTGTTTTTAACCCAGCATTTTTAGTGTGTACACATCAGAAATATTGTTCATTTGGATTATTATTTAAAAAACATAATATTCCTCTCTGTTCTCTTAGGCTTACTAACCAACAATTCTCAACCAATCTGCAAACGTCTTTATAAAACTTTTAAGCGAGGCTTAAAAACCAACATTTATATGAACTTGAATTTTCTAACAATGCAATTTTCACTGCATTCGATTCATTTCAAAGTCAGGAATTCAATTGATATGTAAAAAGCAATCTTAACTCAGCTCTGATTGGTGCACACAATCCTGCTGAATCACTGGAATCAATAGGCTGAGGTTCAGTCAGTGAGTCAGATTCAGAGCCGCCGAACTGATTCACTGAGTTCAATCAATGAGCGATGGAAAAGCGGCTCACCTCAAAGCTGCTTTATTGGCTGAGTAAAGAGACATTAGACAAATTTCCCCACACACATCAGAGTTCACTCATCACGTCAGCGACGGAGATGTCTGGAGATTACGAGAGTCCGTCGAAGCCCGTTCAACACCACAGGCCTTCAACAAACGAGTGCGTTCGCTTCTCACACAATCTATTACTCGCTTTCCTCCTTCAGCCTGAGACGCTGCCATCGCCTCCATCACTGTCTGTCAGGAGGAGAGCTAAACTCCAGAAAGAGACGACGCAGCTGGAGCATCTGAAAACATCAGAGCTGAAAGCCGTCTGATGATGAAGACAGAGGGCACCTTGATGGAGGACCTTGCCACGGGATATTGTTTAACTGTCAGCTCGCATTCCCCTGCTGTCACCTGCCGACTGTGATACAACTACTAGTGTCACGAACGTCCTCGGCTATTCATCGTGTCAGCTTTTGATTCATATTTATGCATTTATTCTCTTTGTCATCATTTACTCACTCTCATGTCAATCCAAACCTGTTCAACACCAAAGATATTCTGAAAAATGACTTTCACTGTGTGGACAAAAACATTCTGCAAGACGGTTTTCTTTTTGCTAAAAATGAAATAACATGTAGTTTACTAGAAGTTCTCACAAATGTTAAATGCTGAAGTCTATTTAAAATGTTTAACTTTTATTATTTTTTAAAAACTGGTTGAATGAATGATTCAATGACTCGCTCGTGATGAATTCACTTGTTTCGTTACTAAATAAATCTCTTGAATGAATGATTCAATGACTCGCTCGTGATGAATTCACTTGTTTCGTTACTGAATGAATGATTCAATGACTCGCTCGTGTTGAATTCACTTGTTTCGTTACTGAATGAATCTCTTGAATGAATGATTCAATGACTCGTGATGAATTCACTTGTTTCAACACTGAATGAATCTCTTGAATGAATGATTCAATGACTCGTGATGAATTCACTTGTTTCAACACTGAATGAATCTCTTGAATGAATGATTCAATGACTCGCTCGTGATGAATTCACTTGTTTCGTTACTGAATGAATGATTCAATGACTCACTCGTGATGAATTCACTTGTTTCGTCACTGAATGAATCTCTTGAATGAATGATTCAATGACTCACTCGTGATGAATTCACTTGTTTCGTTACTGAATGAATGATTCAATGACTCGCTCGTGATGAATTCACTTGTTTCGTCACTGAATGAATCTCTTGAATGAATGATTCAATGACTCACTCGTGATGAATTCACTTGTTTCGTCACTGAATGAATCTCATGAATGAATGATTCAATGACTCACTCGTGATGAATTCACTTGTTTCGTCACTGAATGAATCTCATGAATGAATGATTCAATGACTCACTCGTGATGAATTCACTTGTTTCGTCACTGAATGAATCTCTTGAATGAATGATTCAAGGGCAAATACTGTTTTAACAATCACTTGTCACCACCTACTGGTGCAACGACGTAATTTATACAATATTTAAAGAATTGAGTTACTTTTAGAAGGTCTGTTTTGATCGCTACTGTAGACATCAGTGTTTATATCTGAACTATAAACTTTTATCGCAGTAGTTCTGTGATAATCTGAATTATTGTAAGACAGAAATAATGACTGTGTGGTTGAAAAGACTGTTTGCGAAGCAAATGATAACGTCTGTCTCTGGATCAGAACGCAGATCTGAATATTCGCTTTTAGTAATAAAATTTGCGTGAGTGTTTGAATCAAGACCTTTTGATGACTAAGCTCTAAAAAGTGATGAAAGACAAAATATTAAATGCCATGGATGAATATTTACTGGGTAACCCATCATTTTGTAAAAGGGGGTCAAAATGACAATTTCCACCTGCGATTTGGAGCCCAATTTAAGAATGGAAATAATAACTTTAGAAAGGCAGCAGCATCACTATTTTATATTGACACACAGATCGGTACGTCTATTAGTAAAATCTTTGGACTTTAGCAATCTTTGTTGCACTATATGCGAACGGTGACAATTCAAAAATGGCAAAAAGCACTTTTGTGTGGTTTTTCCCCAAAGTTTGCACGCATGCAACTCAAGAAGTACTAAAGATATCATAATATCCTTTTAGATTCTGATTCTCAACCAACAAAAGGTTTGGTGTGTCCATTTTTAAGACCCCATATGGTTCATTCACAGAGATATGGGGATCTCAAAATGGCTTCGTGAGCAAATTGTACACATTTGTACACTATTCATACAGCGCATACATATCAGAATGTGCCAGAAACATAATTTTAATATTTTATTTCATATTATTTTAAAGACATCTTAATATAATTTCTATATAATCCTCTATAAAATGTGACGATAACGTGTATTTTGGGCCATTTATTAGAGACGGTCATGTCTTCCAATAGCAGAGAAGTTCACTAAATTTAAGCACGTCCCTTGAAACAGTCTGAGAGGAAAGCTTTAATTATGTTACAGGCCATTACATTACTTTGCCATTCAGGAAAAGAATACAATTTTGAGTCACTCCACTCTTATAACGCTTTCAATTAACTTAATTCCATCAGACGCAATCTGATTAAGACCACCTAATCCATTGTTAAACGAACGGGAACGGGGCGACTCGGTCTCACACTTTCTGGGTCTCGAACGTCTGCGGTATTTCAGGACTTAGAAATGAAAAGGACTGAAGCGGATTCATCTAAAGCTCAACACAAAGCAAGCAAGAACTCTCGAGACAATGACTACTGATTTTGGGAATCAATGGCAATTGGATTTCACATCTTCGGAGCGTTTGGCTTCAACCTCAAATGCAGTAATTGAATTATCTGGCATTGAAAAGCCAAGCGCTGCTCAATGAGGAGGGAAAACGCCAGCGAAAGCTCTCGCGTGCGTTCGGCCGCCAAGGCGATCCGTTGGTGTAATCCAAGCACGCCGTGGAGAGTTTAATGAATAGGTGTGCTGTTTGTTCGCCATCCCTTCAGTTGCCTGAACAGCAGACGGGGGATCAATTGAAGAGTGTGTCGAGTTTTCAGAGCCGGGCTAATTCATCTTCATCTTGATGTAAATTGGTAAAGTGTGTTGGTTAGCATTCCCGACAACAAATCTCATTCGACTACATTTTGAAAGACAGAATTTGAGTTCCAACACACTGGAAAAAGACAATATGAATATCAGTATAAAATAGGGCTGTGCAATGTGGACAGAATGATCACATTGCGATTTTTTTTAATGAATATTGCAATTTTGTTTTTGCTTTTTCAGACATGCTACATTCTGAATGTATTCAGTGCACAAGAAGTACATAATGTTTCACAATGAAGTAACTGTATTTACAGCTTCATAAACAAAACTGTAATGAACTGTCTTTAACCCTTCTGTGCTGTTCGGGATGTTTTCATCCACTACGGGGAATTTTTGAGTCTTAATTTGGCCGTAACTTTCTCCGTGTTTCAGCAAATGGAATGATTTTTGGTGACAAATCTTATTTTGACACATATTTTGGGAAAATGCTTTGAAAATGTTCAAAAACTCAACAGTACTCTGTGGGCAAATTCACGACCCTTTCGTTATTTCATTAATCAATCTCAGTCCTGATCAAAACTACTAAATTTAAAAAAAAAAAAAAATCAGGATTTTAACTCTTTAATTGCCAAATTCATAAATGATGTCACTGATTTGGGAAAAAACGTGTCAAAGATTAGAAACAACATTGGCTTTGATGCGTTGTTAGTTTTTGTGGAGCATCAGATTTTAACGTTTTAAAGAGTTAAAATCCTGATTTTTTTTTTTAAATTTAGTAGTTTTGATCAGGACTGAGGTTGATTAATAGATTTAAGCAAAAAAATATTTATCTGATACATTTTTAAAGCAGTTAAAATCGTGGCTGAAACGCAACGAAAGGGTCGTGAATTTGAACAATGCACGAGGGTTAAAACAGACAACATAAAATAAATTAAGGTTAACTAACCTGAAATTCCAGTCACAATAAGTAAACTTCAAAATTGTATTTCAGAGCACACATTTCACAATGCAGTAACACACTGTACAGTAAGATTAACTGCTTGATAAACAAAACTGTAAAAAAAATAGTGTCTTAAAAACAGACAACATAAAATAAATTACGATTATTTCACCTCGTATTCAATGCCCGCCTTACATTTCTCATACATTTTTATTCTGAACCGCATCCATATTTTTTCTTCTTTCCTCCCGTTTGCCTATTCCGTTCTCCCGCTTTGCTTTGCTCTAATTTGTGCGGTGTGCTGAGTGAGCTCTGATTGGTTAACATCTTAAACATGCGCACAATAACGTTGCAGTATTCTGAATTAAAATATAAATAAATTAATAAATAAAATTGCAGACTTATGCGATTTAGAAATTGCATGTGCTCATTAATTGCACAGCCCTAGTATAAAACAGCATTTTTTTTTGTTTTTCATCCATAATGTGGAATTTCTCATTGGATATTTAACAAGGATCAAAAAGAAGTGAGAAGAAGAAAAACAAATAGAATTAAGTCATTTTCAAATTGACCTTCAATCAATCAAAATGCGTAGTTTGATATTCACCACAGTATTGAGTGATTTTTTAAAAGTGTAAAAGAAAAACATAATGGAGATATAATTAATTTTTAAGTTTTATTAAATTAGATTATGAGGTTTTTATAATCAATTAACACTGCTTATGCCATTTTTTTTACAAGATGGACAAAATGTGTCACCGAAAAAAATGTTGGTTTTACTGAATCACACTTTTGGTTACACCGACTGACAATATTTTCAAACAATGCTGGACAATCTAACATTTTATATTTAGTTCATTATTTTACATTTACATTGTAAAAATGTAAAATGCAATATTTGGTTCAAGTTTTTAAAACATTACAACATTTTGCATGTTTTAAAGCGGTTGTACCGAATTACCTGATGTTTTCGAGTAAGTGAAAACAAGAATGTTTCAAAAAAAGAGTTCATTATTTTGCTTCATGACCATGTGGTCCTTTGCAGGTTTCTGAATGATGTCACATCCTGTCGCATGAATTTGACCACATGACCACAAGTCCCTTAATATTGGTTGCTCCGAATGACATCAGTGAAACGAAATGAACGAAGCAACGACTTCTATGCATAATTTGAATACCGTTTTGATATATGAAGTTACAAAATCATGCCAGAATAAAAGTAATACGTTTATTAAAATTTAAGATATTTTAATCAATCACAACTGAAATGGCCTTAGTTAAACCAAATGACATTTTGATACTTCAAAACACCTTTAAATGCAGCAAAACATACTTAAAACCTTTTGGATTCAATAAAAGAGATCTAGTTGTACTACCTTACATACTTTGCATGTCATATCTTTGTTTATTATTATTATTATTATTAAGGCCTTTGGACAAAATAAATGACCCGTCACATCATTGACCCGTGTATATATTGCACGTTATTACCATAGTACAGGCCTACAAACCACTATATTTACATGGTACAAGTCCAAAAAAACAAGCACGGTATCATTGGTAACAATTAATTTTGCAGTGCAAGTTTGAATTGATTTCTCTTGCTAATATTTAATTCTGGCTGATGGAAAAACACTCACGCAGGTACTTGGCACAGCTGTTTCTTCAAAGCCCATAATCCATCTCAATACTTCAAAACCTATCATAAAAGACAGGCTGTTGTAGGCTAAACACACGAGCAGAAACAGCATAACAAAATAAACCTGCCGCCCAGATTGAAATCAGCAGCTCTGCTCGGTAAAACAGAAGCGCTCAGGGTCAGTCCTGATGTCAGGGATTTTAAGAGCTACAGCGACGCTTGTAATACCTTCATATGGCAGGAGAATACGGCTTACAGTCCTGTTTGAACGGCTAAATGTGCTTGTGTTAAAATATACACACTTTAGTTATGAAAAGAAGTGGCAATCAAAGAAACCACCAACATTTCCAGGGTCACAACTGAGTTTTAAGAGCTCAGTGGACGATGTAGTACAGTATACAAACATACTGATTCTACACTGGGGTGAGAGTAACAAACACAAGTAACTTAGTGACGCATTTAAAATACAACATTTGAGTCACTGTATTTCATTACAGTTTCATTTTAAATGGGTGGTAATCAGATTACAGTTACATCTGAAAAGTGTTTTAGATTACCAAAGTGATTACTTTGAGTTTTAATGTCATTTAAACAGCGATTGGTGATTCTCTGACTCTGACCGTCTGAAAAAGAGTTAAGTTTCATGTTTTCCACTGTTTTCATGTTTTGTGAGTCATTTTATAATTCACTCGTCACTGCAACTTTTTCTCACAGTTTGTGTTTCCCTCACAATTGTGAGTTTGTGTTTCACAATTCTGACTTCTTTTTCTCAGAATTGCGAGATTTAAACTCACAATTGCAAGTTATAAAGTCAGAATTGTGAGATATAAACCTGCAATACTGACTTTTTTTCTTACAATTGTGAATTTAGTATGTGAGTTTATATCTCATAATTGTGACTTTTCTCAATATTGTGAGTTTATATCTCATAATTCTGACTTTTCTCAATATTGTGAGTTTATATCTCATAATTCTGACTTTTATCAATATTGTGAGTTTATATCTCATAATTCTGACTTTTCTCAATATTTAGAGTTTATATCTCATAATTCTGACTTTTCTCAATATTGTGAGTTTATATCTCATAATTGTGACTTTTCTCAATATTGTGAGTTTATATCTCATAATTCTGACTTTTCTCAATATTGTGAGTTTATATCTCATAATTCTGACTTTTCTCAATATTGTGAGTTTATATCTCATAATTCTGACTTTTCTCAATATTGTGAGTTTATATCTCATAATTCTGACTTTTCTCAATATTGTGAGTTTGATTACCAAGTCTGATTTTATAACTCACAATTGCAACTTTATATCACGCAATTCTGAGGGAAAAAGTCAAAGAAAAGCCTCTCTGCACACGTGCCGCACATCCAACCGAATCCATCAAAACTCACAGCCAATCAGGAGAGCGTGTGGGCGGAGCCTCTCAAGCAACCAAATGAACAATTACACCATTTTAACATGATTAAAATGTACTGAAACTATCTTTGTAATCTGAATGTTCGTTACCTTTAATTTTCAAGATCAATTATGGCTTCCAGTCCAGCTATAAAGATCAATATGATCCTCAAACTCACACTACATTAGTTTATAAAGCACATAATCATCATGTGAGATCATCATTGCCGTATTTTGTGTTGTTCCAGCCGCAACATTGACTCCTTGTTTAGGAAAAAAAACTCAGATAATAGAGATATTTTATCGCATGTTGTGGTTAGGACACGGAGTAAAATGGATTTAGGGTTTGCTAAATCATTATAATTACAGAAAGCATCTGATCGGAGTGAAGGATGAGTCATCATTTCCTAGAAGAGATTTTAAAAAGTTGTAACAGCTAAAGTTGAATTTACCAAAGCTGACCGTGCCTCGTCTCCAAGTGGCACAAAGGAATCGTTCCAGAGCCGGAGTGATTTAACAGAGGAAAGAGGGGGAAAGCAGGCTTCGCATCTTGTGGGCTCTTCATCAAAGAAAGCCACTCCGCTCGACTCAACTCGCGCTCACCTTCCGTGTGCGGCGGAATTAATTACACCGCGTTTCCTGGCAACCGCAATCCCTGCGCCCCGCTGGCTCATACATCACACACACGCTCGTCACATGTAAACGCGCATCATCCGCACATGAGATTCCCTTCCCCCTTTTCATTTGAGTCGAGGAGTGCAACCTTTTCTCACCACACAAGGGATCCTGAAGTCATTTCCATAGGTCAGCGCTCTGGCCCCTGACCCTTTACGCCCATTACTGCCATGCTTTTGTCCACGACAGATGTGGGTTTGGGTGTGAGGACTCAACCCTCAACCTCCCCCACAAAGCCTTATGCTATATGTGTCTTTGTCTGCGCGATCATAAAGAATGAGACTGTCGGTAAGGAAGGACCTGACGTGTTAATCCACAGCAGGTTCACACGGAATATGAGATTTCTTTTACCACTTTCAGAGCCGGCGGTTCGTGGAATGGATTTGAATAGGGTGAAATGTGCTGAAAATGGTACAATATTATTAAGCAGAAAGCATTTAACCCTTGAGCTGTGTTGAAAACACATAACACTGGTCAAAAATGACCGTCCTGTAAAATTAAATCTCTCGTTATGACCAAATATTGTTTTCGTGAGCTTGTTTTCAGCAGGTTTTACATTTATTTTTGGAACCGATCGATTATCTGAGCTTATGTACCTCATTCTTTGAGCTATTAAAAGCGTTATTTGTGGATAATTTTGTCAATTTTACATAAAAAGTATTTATAAGAGTGTGCACTCGCGTGCTTTTTTTATTTTGGAATGTTTTTATTTTGTGCAAAATGGCACAAAGTCACACCAGTGGTGTTCACGGTCAAAACTGACCCGACAGAAAAATAACTGATCAATCTCTGGTTACGCTGTTTTATCACCAAATATTGCATTCAGTCTTTGTTTTCTTTCAGTTTGGACTGGTTTTGTGTTTATTTTTGAGCATGATGAACGTTCCTGAACACTGATCGCTTCTCTGATTCTCTCGTTCATTTTCAACGGACGGTCATTTTTGACCAATATAAGCTCAGATCAATGAGGCCTACGGTCAATCAGCTCCAAAAATAAACACAAAACCTGTCCTAATTTAAAGAAAACAAAGAATGAATCCAATATTTGGTAATGATGAAGCATAATTTTTTGAACATTTAAACATGATTTCATATTTACAGCTAAAAAAACCTAAAATATTTATGGAAACGTTCATTTCAAAAACCAACTTCGGCGAACTAGTTCTAGGTTTTTGGCTCAACCTCGATAACTGTTAACTAACTATTGGCTGAAAATGGTCTTTTACATCTACTATCGAAGTGATCTAAATAAAACAATACCTTATAACTCCCGCTGAAAGGCCTTAAAGCGCTTGAACCAATAATTGCTATATTTTCAATGTATTTTTTAAATAATCACGTTTAACAGCTAAATTCCGAGTGAGAAACTACATTACCCATGATCCTGCACAGAAACTTTAACTCCGCCCACTCCTCATTACACCATTGAATGAGTTCAGCGGAAATGATTCAAATATACAAGCTATTTTTACGATGAATACAGGTAATGTTTGGAGCAAAACAGCATAATAAATTCCAATAAATTTTCCTACAATGTCATTCAAAATTTGTTTTGAGAATTGATATTCTTCACAGGTCGCCCTAAACCCCAATGTGTAGCACATGTACAGCTAAACAAAGAGAGTGTTTGCGCCCAAATATTCCCATATTTCACGAACAGAGAGATGGATCAGTCCTCTTTATGAATATGTTGACAGGTTTATTTAAAAAGAGGCATCGAGGCAGAAGACTCCAGCGCAGACGCCATCATAATCAACTGACAGCTCTTTTATGCGACGCCTGAAAAAACACAAGAAAGATAACCATAACTTCAGTGCGATTCTGCCAAACAAGTAGACAGGAACAACTCGGACGAGAGAGGAAACTGGCGTTTTACTGAGAGTGACCCAGTTCCATCCGGCTGGTGATCAGAGCGGAGCGTCGGAGTCGGTTTGTGTCTTCAAGATGCGAACGCGGCTCCGGTCTCACAGCTCTGTGGGCGTATTGTTCCCGAGTTAGTGTTAGCCGGAGACAGATTTTCTAGGACACAACACTCCAAAAAGTGACTTTTCACGTCCACGGCGTTCCGAACCTGACGCACTAATAAGCCTTCAGAGAGAAAAGAGCACTAAACCGTCAAAGACCGTGTTCTCTTCAACGCTCAAACACCAACTTCTTTTGGCAGACTCGCTGCCGGAGGCTCTGCTAATTACTAGAGTGTCAGAGCACATGACGAACTGTTCTTTATAAATACCCGGCGCTCCCGGCCGCCTCCGAGCCACGCAGGGATCGTAAACCTGCCGGCTGCAGAGGGAGAATGCTCTCCATTTGGGAGAACTGGCTCTGAGAGGAAGGAGGAGAACACTGTAAAACCTGCAACGCTCCCTTTCAGAGCCGCCAGTAAAACAAATGACTCAAATAGAGGGCATCCAGCGCTTCATGCCAACGGATTCGGGATCCGAAGACATCAGGGCAGGGCGGATGCTTCCCCTCACCGGACGGACAGATTCATTTGACGTGTTTAAATGGCTGGAAAAGAAAGCGCTGTTTATTGACTCACTCACTCACTAATTTCAGTTCATTTAATAACAACCATAACCATTTCAACCAAAAGTTAATATCCATTTTTATACTGGAAGATTAAAAAAATATATATTTTATATATAATATAATAATATATATTCCAAGTCTTGTGGTATGATAGCTTTATGTGAGAAACAAAACAATATTTAAAGTCATTATTTTGCGTTGATTACTGAAAACACGGAGTCGTGTTCTCACATAGAACCAGGAGGTGCTGCACTGTGTTTATAACATCAACAGCAAACGGGAATGACAATAAATTGTTGAAAAATGTTATTTTTGTGTTGTTTTTGCGCACAGAAAGTGATCCACTGCATCACGTCGACTGTTTTAACCATGTCTTTACTTCCTTTCTGGACCTTGAAAGTGTGGATTATACTGCTGTCTATGGACGAGTCATAAATATATCATCAAAAATATCTTCATTTGTGTTCTGAAGATGAACGAGGGACATGAGGGATTAATGACAGGATTTAATTTTAAGACGTTGTAATTGTCGGCACCATCAGGTTAAGAATGTGCATGTAAACGCCCTAAATAACTCCAAACGCAACTTATATAATGACAATCGTGCAGTGCAAAAAAATGCTGAGAAGGTTGGGTTGAAAATTACAGTATTGTTGCTTAAAATGAACATTGATATGTTTAATATATTAACATTTATTAATAAGTTTAATGAATAATGATTAAAGATAAACATTTGCTTATTAATAAATGTTCACCTTTTGATTATTATTGTTTCCTCTAGTAATTATGTGTCTGATTTTTAATTTCCAACATATTTTGGGTTCATTTTAAGCCAGACATACAGTCATTTTAAACAATAGTTGGGTTAAATAAAACTACCCAGCAGGTTGAGCAATCATTTAACCCAATCTCTGGCTTAAAACAACCCAATTGCTGGATTTGTCCATTTTCAGGCCAGCATTTTTTTTTTTTTTTTTTTTTTAGAGTTTATGGACCACATTAAAAACAACCTCCACATTTTTGTTCATATTTTTGAGATCATTTTGTCGTAATATTATTTTGTAATGTTTTCAAAGAAAGTCTACTGCATGTACAAACATCATTACAATGTAAAATAGCTGATTTGGAACAACATGAGCAGGACTAATTTTTAATTTCTGTGTAAACTCAGGCTTACACTGTGGCGTACACATCATGTTACACACACTATGATGATATGTTGACAGTGCAAGTTGCGAAAACACTTGATTTATGTCCTTTGACAGCGTCCATTAATCATGCCACTATCTCCCATTGCATCCAAACCACAAATCCCACAGTCTGAATGTCCAAATAACAATATGCTGTAAAGTGATACGGGATTCCTCCGAAGGTACATCCAGCCGGAGCGCAGAGCCGGATCAAATACGGGAAACTGAGAGTGCTGCGGTCGACGGGGAAGAGCTCAACAAGGCCTCGGGTTCATCCCAAAGGAAACGGGTTTTGAAGAGGGATAGTTGACTTCAGATCGCTGAAACACAGGAACCCGAGGAGGGCACTTAACCCAAATCACTTTAGTAAACGTACACACAACAAATGGACTGCATGAAAGCAGCTCCTCTGAACGGCGCCGTCAGCAGCGCGACGGTTTAAAGAAAAGCCAGCAATCACATATAGTGCCTGCGCCAATTTAACATACAATAGTCAACTAAAAGAAGACGCAAATGTGAAAAGCACTTCTATATTCAACTCCTGGAGACCGACGAAAAACTGCCACTGAAAACAAGATGGTCACTCACAACTAGTCCATTACAACCTAAAAAATGCTGGGTTAAAAACAACCCAAGTTGGGTTGAAAATGGACAAACCGATTGGATTGGATTCTTTTAACCCAGCAATTGGATTGTTTTAACCCAGTGATTGGGTTGTTATTTTAACCCAGCGATTGGATTGTTTTAACCCAGTCAATGGGTTGTTTTAACGCAGCAATTGGGTTGTTGTTTTGACCCAGCGATTGGGTTATTTTACCCTAGCGATTGGGTTGTTGTTTTAACCCAGCGATTGGGTTGTTTTAACTCAGCGATTGGGTTGTTGTTTTAACCCAGCGATTGGGTTGTTGTTGTTGTTTTAACCCAGCGATTGGATTGTTTTAACCCAGTCAGTGGGTTGTTTTAATGCAGCAATTGGGTTGTTGTTTTGACCCAGCGATTGGGTTATTTTACCCTAGCGATTGGGTTGTTGTTTTAACCCAGCGATTGGGTTGTTTTAACTCAGCGATTGGGTTGTTGTTTTAACCCAGCGATTGGGTTGTTTTAACTCAGTGATTGGGTTGTTGTTTTAACCCAGCGATTGGGTTGTTTTAACTCAGCGATTGGGTTGTTGTTTTAACCCAGCGATTGGATTGTTTTAACCCAGTCAATAGGTTGTTTTAAACCAGCGATTGGGTTATTTTACCCTAGCGATTGGGTTGTTGTTTTAACCCAGTGAATGGGTTGTTTTAACCCAGCGATTGGGTTGTTTTAACTCAGCGATTGGGTTGTTGTTTTAACCCAGTGATTGGGTTCTTTTACCCTAGCGATTGGGTTCCTTTACCCTAGCGATTGGGTTGTTGTTTTAACCCAGTGATTGGGTTCTTTTACCCTAGCGATTGGGTTCTTTTACCCTAGCGATTGGGTTGTTGTTTCAACCCAGTAAATGGGTTGATTTAACTCAGTGATTGGGTTGTTGTTTTAACCCAGCGAAAAGTTTATTGTTTATAAATTACTGTGTTGTTGCTTAAAAGGAACCCCAAAAAAGGTTTGAAATCAACATTTATGAATATGTTTAATGAATAATACATTTACTAAATTGCTTATTAATAAATGTTCACCTTTTGATTATTATTGTTGCCTCTAGTAATTGTGTCCGATTTTTAATTGGGTTCATTTTAAGCAACAATACAGTCATTTTTAAACAATAGTTGAGTTTGAATAAAACTACCCAGCAAACATTGAACCCAACCGCAGGGTTAAAACAACCCAATCACTGGGTTCGTCCATTTTCAGCCCAGCATTTTTTAGTCTGTACTTTAAAACCAACATTTAAAAACTCATTTCAACTACAAGTTTAACTAAATATTCCAAGGCCTCAGAGCCTTTTTATTTATTTCCGACACTTTAAAAGCCACCAGCGCTGCAAAATACTGGTTGTGTCAAACACAAGGCAGTCTGAACGCATCACTACCTCTCAATTCATTCACAGCTGGCACTAACGCAACTTCTCAAATTAGTTTTGGTTCTTTAAGCCAGGACAACAGGCATTTGGGGTCATAAAAATACTTCGGATTCCTGTCCCGAAGGCAACATTATTGAAGTGACCATGTATCAAATGTAACAGACGAGCCTCAGACGGCTGAACGGGGGTTTAAATCACGTCTCTGTGGTGCACATGCCCCGCTCCACACCAACCAGCCTCCATTATTAGTCATGGATCTGGCAGCCCAGACGTAAACAGAGATCATCTGAAAGGTGCTCAGGTGCTGATCTTTTAAAGTCGCTCCAACAATGCTTTTTTCTCTACTGTATATTATTGCGATGGCATCCATTTCATATGGGTCGTCCTGGAGCAGCAGGTTCAATACAGGTTAAGTTCAATCGGTGACACTTGTGGCATAAAATTTAAATTAATTTTGACTAGCCAATCAAACATCGGAGATACAGATTCTAAACAAAGCCACAAGATGTAAACAATACTGTACACATGTGGAGGGAAAACTACTTATACTAACCTTTGCTTCATTGCAAATAGTTTTTGTGTTACGCAGCTCCTGGGTCAGACGTAACAACCCAGTGTTTGGGTAGTTTTTGTGTTACGCAGCTCCTGGGTCAGACGTAACAACCCAGCGTTTGGGTGGTTTTTGTGTTACGCAGCTCCTGGGTCAGACGTAACAACCCAGTGTTTGGGTAGTTTTTGTGTTACCCAGCTCCTGGGTCAGACGTAACAACCCAGCGTTTGGGTAGTTTTTGTGTTACGCAGCTCCTGGGTCAGACGTAACAACCCAGCGTTTGGGTAGTTTTTGTGTTACGCAGCTCCTGGGTCAGACGTAACAACCCAGCGTTTGGGTAGTTTTTGTGTTACGCAGCTCCTGGGTCAGACGTAACAACCCAGTGTTTGGGTAGTTTTTGTGTTACGCAGCTCCTGGGTCAGACGTAACAACCCAGCGTTTGGGTGGTTTTTGTGTTACGCAGCTCCTGGGTCAGACGTAACAACCCAGTGTTTGGGTAGTTTTTGTGTTACCCAGCTCCTGGGTCAGACGTAACAACCCAGCGTTTGGGTAGTTTTTGTGTTACGCAGCTCCTGGGTCAGACGTAACAACCCAGCGTTTGGGTAGTTTTTGTGTTACGCAGCTCCTGGGTCAGACGTAACAACCCAGCGTTTGGGTAGTTTTTGTGTTACGCAGCTCCTGGGTCAGACGTAACAACCCAGTGTTTGGGTAGTTTTTGTGTTACTCAGATCCTGGGTCAGACGTAACAACCCAGTGTTTGGGTAGTTTTTGTGTTACTCAGATCCTGGGTCAGACGTAACAACCCAGTGTTTGGGTAGTTTTTGTGTTACGCAGCTCCTGGGTCAGACGTAACAACCCAGCGTTTGGGTGGTTTTTGTGTTACGCAGCTCCTGGGTCAGACGTAACAACCCAGTGTTTGGGTAGTTTTTGTGTTACCCAGCTCCTGGGTCAGACGTAACAACCCAGCGTTTGGGTAGTTTTTGTGTTACGCAGCTCCTGGGTCAGACGTAACAACCCAGCGTTTGGGTAGTTTTTGTGTTACGCAGCTCCTGGGTCAGACGTAACAACCCAGTGTTTGGGTAGTTTTTGTGTTACGCAGCTCCTGGGTCAGACGTAACAACCCAGCGTTTGGGTAGTTTTTGTGTTACGCAGCTCCTGGGTCAGACGTAACAACCCAGCGTTTGGGTTGTTTTTGTGTTACGCAGCTCCTGGGTCAGACGTAACAACCCAGCGTTTGGGTTGTTTTTGTGTTACGCAGCTCCTGGGTCAGACGTAACAACCCAGTGTTTGGGTGGTTTTTGTGTTACGCAGCTCCTGGGTCAGACGTAACAACCCAGTGTTTGGGTGGTTTTTGTGTCACCCAGCTCCTGGGTCAGACGTAACAACCCAGTGTTTGGGTAGTTTTTGTGTCACCCAGCTCCTGGGTCAGACGTAACAACCCAGTGTTTGGGTAGTTTTTGTGTTACCCAGCTCCTGGGTCAGACGTAACAACCCAGCGTTTGGGTAGTTTTTGTGTTACTCAGCTCCTGGGTCAGACGTAACAACCCAGTGTTTGGGTAGTTTTTGTGTTACTCAGCTCCTGGGTCAGACGTAACAACCCAGTGTTTGGGTAGTTTTTGTGTCACCCAGCTCCTGGGTCAGACGTAACAACCCAGCGTTTGGGTAGTTTTTGTGTTACTTAGCTCCTGGGTCAGATGTAACAACCCAGCGTTTGGGTAGTTTTTGTGTTACTCAGCTCCTGGGTCAGACGTAACAACCCAGTGTTTGGTAGTTTTTGTGTTACGCAGCTCCTGGGTCAGACGTAACAACCCAGCGTTTAATATTTATCACGGGTTCAAAAAACATCTTTGTGGTTTTCAACATTACGCCACAAACGCTAATTGATCTTGATTCCTTTAAGGTGCATTACAGTTCACGCATTCATGAGCTCAAGCATACAGTAACACGAAAACAAAAACAGACATTATTTAATTGAATTTAATTACATGCTCATCTATTTTGATTGCGAACATCAAATGGGTTGTGAACGCAATTCCATGTTAATTTGATGCATCACTTGCTCTCCTGACGCTCAGAAGATGATTTCAAGAAGGACATTTATGAATCATACAGTACCAATAAAGCAACCAGCCCTGATTCAGTGAAGGTGACACAAACGCAAGTCACCTGACAATAAATGCATATGACAATAATCCGCCAGAGACAAAGCACAATTAGAATTATTCATCCCAAGTCTACATGCTCAAGCCTGCAATCATTTCCATCACAAAACCGCATGTTACAAAAACACATTAAAACATTTCTGGCCCATTTCCGGCATTTATGCGATTATTTTGATGATTCTTTTCATCTCAAAAAGGACTAAGTATGTCACAATTTCAACGTTTTTCACAATTATGTGAAAGATTTTTTTCTTAAATTGGCTTCCATACAAGTATGTTTAAGAACAATCTTTTAAAAAACAAACATGAAAGTGAGTGGATAAACAACAGCAACGTTACTTTTTCTTAATGTGTCACATAAATGCTGTCTAGTTAGGCAGCACGGATATGAGACACTCCCACACTCTTCAGTCTACACACAACATCTGCGTTCACTTCACTATTATTATTATTATTATTATTATTATTATTGCGAGTGATCGATTTCTCCTCACTTTACGTGTTTAAACGGCGCATTCAACAGTAAACAGCAGCACTAAACTCGCCATTTCTTTAAAAAAAACTATTTATAAACGTTAACTTATCTTAGAAACACAAATTAACACAGTCATTACCAATCGCTGACGTGTTAACTTTGTTTTGTTGTTTGTATAATAATCCCGAACTAGTGAAAACAAGTTAGCCAAACAGCTAACAGCTAACCCAAAAGTCAAACGAGGTGACGGAACGCATATTAAACGTTTTAAAAACACCACACGTGAAACAAAGTACATTAAACTTACATTCTGAGACAAATGACGACTATTTTTCATTTCAAACGCGCGCTAGCAGCATTTAAACCCCAGTTTAAAACAGTTATCTAGATAAGTTAGCCCGATCCAGCTAGCGAAATACGTAAAAAAAAACGTCATTTAAGTTTTAATAACGTATTTAAATTGAGAAATCAATCAACGATCTTGTATTGGGTGCGCAGTAAATAAGAAGGGAGTTTTCTGTTATTAGTCTAGACCAAAAATAAGTTTCGATTAGCGACAAGAATAACAAACTGATGATTATGACGTCACGTTTTAACTTCATCGCGTATTTCTAAAATGTGTGTAATCGCTAGACTGCGATATTTCGATTGAAAATGCAACGCCTCGAGGCAGAGAGGAGTGTGTGTGTGTGTGAGTGTGTATATGTGTGTGTGTGTGTGTGTGTGTGTGTGTTGTCAGGTCTGATCTTAAAGACTATAAACACAATCAGACTGTAATCAGACAGAAATGAAAACATCTCGCGCTTTAGTCGCACGTCAATCATCCGAGCACGCGCTGGATGGTGGAAGCGTTCAGTCTGCCCAGTTTATAAACGCAATCAGGTGTGATGAAATGATGCACTTTCTCTCCTTTTCCTCTCAGTCGCGAAGGAATAAAAGCGCTTCTCACTGACAACATGTCTTTCTTTTTCTTTCTCTCTCTCTCTCTCTCTCTCTGACCTGCGCCATCTTTGCAGAAACACTCTCTCTTTGGGGCTGCAGTTGCTTGCAAACAAAGAGCAACCCTCCGATGGCCCCAGAAACACAACATTCATTGCAGGAAAACGCACGCGTGCATAACGCAGCGCGTCGTGCTCACCTTCTGAGTGCTGGATCCTGGCTGCAAAGAATAGCGCTAAAAACACGAGACGACACGGTATTGCATCCATCATCCTCCTCATCCTCATCCTCACACTTCTTCTGCTAGACTCGGGTTGTTCGGGCAGACTGAGCTGCCGGAGGAGTGAAAGAAACAGAGAGAAAAAAGGGAAGAGAAACACGGCTGATCATTGGCTGGGACGGACCGACACCGATCCCGCCCAGACGGAGTGAAACCCCCTCACATGTGTCTCTCTGTGTCCGTCTGGAGCTCAGCTGGACGCGCTCATTGCATAAGAACACATTCCACGGCCCTTTCTGTCTCATTTGTCCTGGCGATGCTCTCTTCTGTGAGCACGAAAACAATATTGTAAATCTGATTTTCCTGAGTGATAATCTCCGACAGAGAGTCAAATCCAGGACACTCACTCAGATTGATGATCGCATCTAACACAAAGATTTGCATATATATATATATATATATATATATAGTAACACTTTACAATAAGGTTCATCAGTTAACATGAATTAATAATGAACTGCACTTATACTGCATTTATTAATCTTTGTTAATGTTCATTTCAACATTTACTAATACATTATTAAACTCTTGTTAACTTTAGTTAATGCCCTGTGAACTAACATGAACAACTGTATTTTCATTCACTAATGTTAACAAAGATTAGTAAATACAGTAATAAATGTGTTGCTCATGATTAGTTCATGTTAGTTAATACTTTAACTACTGTTTAACTAATGAACCTTATTGTAAAGTGTTACCACACATATATATATAGTTGCGAACCTTTATGTTAGTTGCGATTAATCGCGATTGATCAATTTGACGGTGATGTCATCATGTTGATTAATCGCATCAAATTGATTAATTGCATCTAACGAATGTGTTTGTTTATATAATATATGTGTGCATATATATATATATATATACACACGCACACATAATTACAAATCTTTGTTAGTTGCGATTAATCGCGATTGATCAATTTCACGGTGATGTCATCATGTCAAATTGATTAATCGCATCTAACAAATGTGTTTGTTTATATAATATATGTGTGCATATATATATATATATATATATATATATATATACACACACATAATTACAAATCTTTATGTTAGATGCGATTAATCATGATTAATCGATTTGATGGCACTATTTTATATATATATATATATGGTATATACAGTATATTAGATTTGACATCACACACACACACTTTGTTTTGTGCGATCGATTAATCGCATCTAACAAAAGTTTTTGTTTATATAATATGCGTATATGTACAGTATATACACAAATATGCACACACACACACATATATAAATAATATACACACACAAACTTGATCATCTTATATAAACAATCTTGTCTCTCTTTTCTGTTCTTGTTGTTTCTATTTTCTTCAGTGATTCTGCTTGTTAACAGCAGGTGTTCATCAATAATGCTCTTAATTCATCACTTAATTATCTATCTATCTATCTATCTATCTATCTATCTATCTATCTATCTATCTATCTATCTCTCTCTCTCTCTCCCTCTCTCTCTCTCTCTCTGCATATATTCATTAAAGGGCACAATCATCTGACCTCATCAAACCTTCAACCCTCCAACCCCCCACGAGCAGCAGCAGAGATTGATGAAGGTCTATTGTTCGGGCCTGTAGGTCCAGGATCCAGTGTTTGCTCTTATCCATCCGCTTTCATCACTCTTCCTGAGAGCCCCTGATAACACAAAAACTGTAGGTGTCTTCTGGACGCTGTGACAAAAATCTACCGAAAATGAGCTTTCCTGGTGAAGACAGGCTCGTGGACGGCTGCTTATGTTATATGCCATATCTATTTTTGTCCAGATAACATGCCCTCCACCCCACGGCGGGCCGCCATCTGGACACGGGCCATGCGGCGAGTGTCTGAGGAGCAGGAGCTGATCGTCACATCAGCTCGTCAGTTAATGAGTCTAACAAACACAGAAGACGCTGCATCCACTTTTATTTGAATTTTTCTAGATGAACAATAAATTAAGTAGCGAAAAATATACTATTATTTAGAATTCAGTTTGAGTTAGTTTTATTCATTTTATAATTTGCTTTAAAAAGTCAAGTTAAAAAAAATTAAGTTGTTTAGAAATATTTAAATAATAATAATATTATTTAAATATTTCTAAGCAACTTAATTTTTTTTTTCAATTTCACTAATTTTAGAAATTCAGCTTGACTTTTTATTTCAGTTCAGTCTATGTTTTAATTTTTCATATAATATTTAAATTTTATTTTATTTCGGCTTTATTTTAATTCATTTTAAACAGTTTTAGATTTATTTAACGATTACAACACATCTGATGTATTTGTATTTTGTATTAAAAAAAAATCTTTCCAAAGCATAAAAGTTTTCCCTCTTTCTGCTAAAAAAAATGAAAATAAACATAAGGTGCTTTTTAAAATCTGCTACAATGTTCTTTATATTGTATGACGTCTTGCAAAGTAACATTGATATGTTGTTATTATTGCGCGTAATGTTCTTTATATAAAGATTTAAGTGGTTGATAATGTATATGTGCAGCGAGAAATATGAACACAAATTCAAAAAAAGAAAGTATTTAAGCTTCATTTAAAGTGCTACATAAAGCAAACATATGAGAAAACAAACTTTAGCTGTATTATTATTATTATGCAATTGATATAGTCAAAAAAAAATAGTTTTAATGCATTTTAAACTTTTTGCTGTGTTAAAACAAAGTACATTAAGTCAAAACATAGTTGATGCTCAACAAGTACATATCCTGACCTGGTTTTGGCAAAAGATGGATTTGGTCTTTAACCTTGAGACACATTAGAAACGGTCCGTCTGGTGGCACCAAACTCAGAAACAGTCATTAATTTACGCTGCAACAGTGTTATTCTAAAAAAAACTTTCTCCGGCTATTAAGCCGTAATGGGGTTAACCATAAGTAGGGCAAACAAAAAATGTGTTCACTTAAGGGAATATTTCAGTCCGCAGAGTAATTCCTCAACAAAGTACGTGTTCAAAAGAAGATCACGGTATTTTTGTGCTAATTGGGCAAATAAAAGTGGTACAATGCGTTACATTATTGAGCAGCGCTATAGTTCAGACAGCTTTAAAATCTCATGCATATAAAATCAAAACAAAATCTACACAGATCAAAAAGAAGGGATTTTCTGAAGGAAAAGTGAAAATCATCCTCAAATCTGAGATATGACTTAATTGATCTAATACGTCTAGGGATTGTACAGCTATTTTACCATCTGCCAAATGAAAATCAAATCACTTAGAAAAGTAAAAAGTCTTTTATTAAGAGATTAAAGTCTCAATTTTGTGATGTGATGTCTGGCTGGTGGCTGTTGGGTCTATTCAGGTTGTTTCTCTTCTCTTTTCTTGAGGATTCAGACGTGTGAGCGAGGAACTCCAGCTAGACGAGCGAATGAATCACCTCTGTCGTCTCCACGCGTCTGCCGCGCACAAACACTCGGCTCCCTCGCGGCTCACCCGCGCTGCTGAGGGTCACACACCATTTATCCTTAATTAGTGTTATTTAAGTCTTTCTAAAACATGCTCTCATCGGAGAGTTATGTTGAGGCCAGTGAGATGAATTCATTTTAGGCCCTTTAGGTAGTCTTTGAGTTTTAATTATTTTGAAGGCTGAAATGATTAAACTTGTTCAGGACTGTTCGTGCCACGGATGTGAATGAAACTGTGTGCAAGTTTCAGCCTGCAGGACAAAATTCCCGGTTAAAACAACCCAAGTTGGGTTCAAAATGGACAAACCCAGTGGTAACCCAGTGGTTGGGTTAAATGTTTGACCATCTGGGTAGTTATATCTAAGCCAACTATTGATTAAAAATTAGTATGTCTGACTTGAACCCAAAATATTTTGGAAATTAAAATCAGACACATAATTACTAGAGGCAACAATAATAATCAAAAGGTGAACGTTTATTAATAATTATTATTCATTAAACTTATTTATTAAACATTAATATTTGATTTCCAACATACGCTGAGTTCATTTTAAGCAAAAATACAGTAATTTTTAATCAATAGTTGGGTTAAATAAAACTACCCAGCAGGTTGGTCAAAAAAATTTAACCCAATCTCTGGGTTTGTCCATTTTCAGCCCAACCCAACAGTATTTTTTTAGAGCGCATATTTCTAAATGCATGTTATAATTTCATTTTTAAACATTTTTAATATTTAATCAAAATTAGAGTATGCAGGATTCCTCCAGTGATTTAGTGTGCTTAAGCTCCGCCCGCGCAAACTCATCTGCATACATTGCCAAGTGCCACGCCCACATCTGAAACATACAATCGATACATATACATTTGTTTCTTTTTCGACAACAGACCCTTTTGATGTAACGGTCGTGGTTCGCTATTCGTGGATCTCATGTGAGTGACAGGTTGCCCCGCCCTCAGGAAGTTAATCCGATTCATGAGGAACATGAATTTAACATAATAATGACGACGAATCTCTTCCAATAACCACTGCAATATACGTACATATAAAGAGCGTTTTGATTTCATCTTGGCGTTAAATCAAGAGTGCTCTGATCCTGCAGTCCAAACACTGTTTGCAAACAGAGCGTGTAGCACATTACTTTTTCTCGCTCTCATTTTCCTGATTGCTGTTTTGACACGGGCTGCCAGGGCCCTCCCGGTGCTCAGGTGACAGTGGCAGACCTCTCTTTAAGTGTTAATGGGACGTCACCAGCTGTCCGCACAGGTAGATCCAGAGCCCTGCGCCGAGCCATCTGTGCATCCTCCATCATCACTGCCTCTGAACACAGAAATGAGAGAGAGAGAGAGAGGGAGAGGGGGGAGCTGGGAGAAGACGGTGGCCGTAGCTGGGAAGAAAGAAACGGAAGGAGGGATTAATAGAGAAAAGGATAATGAGAAAGAGTTGTGAGCTCCCGGTGGAATACGGCCAGCTGTCACTCACGGCCACCTGCACTTGTTTCCCACACTCGCTGATATCAACCGCTTCATCATGTGATGCAATGCAAATCACATTCAGGCTCTGTTAGGCTGATCTAGGATCAGCTCTCCATACCGAACTCGTGATGTACTGAACGGTTACGGGTCGTGATGACGACGTGATCTTAAACCACCTTTATAAGTATTGACAAGCATTTGTGGTAAACTAACACATGATTTTAAATTAAATTATAAATTATAATCAAGTGTGCTTCTTTAATGCATGACAAAAGATTATTAAAACCATGTGTAACACGGTTCTTAAGTACGGGAAGAAGGAGGCGGGAACCGGCGAACGTTAATCACTTATAATCAAATAAATAAACAATAAAACAAAAGTAAAATGGCACCCACACAAACAAATTAAAACACAACATAAAATCCAGGCCTGGTCCTCTCTCATCCTTCACTGTCGTCGCTCCTCTTTTATGCTTCCGGAGCTCCTCCGTGAGAGACACGAGACCGGTGTAGCGTGCAGGTGACGCGCCGTTCCCTCACGTCTCTCGCCCGCCCTGCTCGTCACACCATGATTTAAAATGTCCTTCACTTCTTTTTAAAACTTTAGGTTGTTAAGAAACAGTCATGAAAGTATAAAGAAGAGGCCTTTTATTTTATACAGTTTTTTAAAATGTACTTTCAGATTTGAGGGACACTAAACTGCACATACTTGTTTCTCACAAACACTAGCAACGTTTCTGACATTCACAATAATGGGAACATGCAAATGCAAATGATGAATGTAGTTTAAGGAATCATTCAGTGCTTCATACAGAAACATGACGGTGACAGAAAACAACGATAGATTAGAACGCGGCTCTCAGAATTAATTAAATTCTTAGTAATTTATCTTAACTTATCTTCTTAGCAATTTATTAAAAATGTATAATAGTAACACCACATTGCTATTGTTGTGTAAAATTAATATTAAATTACTTTTACAGAACATGGTATGTTGCAACAATCCTTATGAAAATAAAATAAATAATACATATTTGTTTTATTATGCAGTACATAAGCATTCATTTTATATTCAAGCACGTTGTTTGTGTGTGTAATCATACAATAGTGAAATAGGTTAAAATTTGTCAAGATATCAAGCTTTGATCAAGTTTCTGGGTCCTAAAGGATACCCGATTCTCGATTTCTCATCATCCCGCATCACGCACGAGACGTGGAAAGCCAAAAGGGTCAAAATTACACTTTAGACGAATCACGTTTACATCCAAAACACCTTGTTTGATGGCGATGAACTCTAAAGCACAAGCTCACTGAATTCTGTGTCACGCAAACACTCACGATATGATAAAAAAAGCTGTCTTAATTGTACAATGTAAAATTGTTCAGCAGACATGATTGTGATTGGCTACCGAGCTTCTAAAAACATGATGTAAAGAGAAACCTTTGATGCGGATATATTCAGGAACAGCCCGTTAACTTGTTTTATTTTAGTACAAACTGATACCTGTGTGGTGACAAATCGGGTTCCCCCTGAAATCATGTCAAGTCAAGTCATCTTTATTTATATAGCGCTTTTTACAATGCAAATTGTGGCAAAGCAGCTTTACATTAATAAGAAAATGGTGTCATTGTGCAGCTTATTCTATATATTATTGATTCATTCCGTTGCAAAGATCAATAGTTATTAGTCTAGGTAATTTAGGTATAGCAGCACTGGAGAAAACAGTGACGTAATCGTCCGGCTCAGATCAGTTCGCATACAACGGCGCCAATACAGGCATATCAAAAACACTGCTGAATATCAAGCAAGTGTCCCCAACTTAAGCAAGCCAAAGGCAACAGCGGCAAGGAACCAAAACTCCAACAAATGGAGAAAAAAACCTTGGGAGAAACCAGGCTTAGTTGGGGGGCCAGTTCTCCTCTGGCCAACAGTGAACACTTGTCCGATACTCAGGCAGAGTTACAGGTCATTAAACTGATTTGGAATCGCAACAGTCAAAATATTTAATCTAGTTCCATCTTTAGGACCCCAAACGATCCCATATAGATTCAAATCATAGACATAATAAACACACAGACGTCCCATTGGCCTCTTTGGACTATTGCTGAGACACGTCAACCCGTCCGCCATATTGAGCTGCATGATTACAATTCCTACAAAATCATGTTATAATAAAAAACTAGATCATAATGACTCTTTACGTCTGTATTAGTTTACAATCATGTAATTATGTGTTAAATTAAGTGTCCAAATATTTCAATTATAAATAAATGATGTTCAATTAACAGTTAAGAAATTACATTCGGTTGGTTTAAATATGCATTAATGTGTTTTCATACGCATAAGCTATGAGTATTTTAAATGAATATCATTGATACATATTTAGGATAATCAAGTTTGGGGAGACCCGATTTCAAAGCAGGACCAGATTTATCATGACACACCAAGTAAAATAATTATGACTTTTTATGTCTAATAAATATGACTTCATCATTTTTATCATGCAGTCATGATTTAGAAAAGCATGTTTTTTTCTTATGTGGCAGAAATTGGCTTCCATAAAATTGCACTATTTATAAACTCACTAAAAAAAAACACTGTTTTGGTAATAACAGATCATGCTTTCAAAATCCACACACATTCATGAAGGAGCACAACAGTCTGGTGATGAATGTCTCTGAGGCCCCCTTGAGGAATGAATATGTGATTACAGAAGCATGAACCGCAGAGATGCTCTCGTGGCTTTCAGGACCCTTTATAGGGCTTATTAGAATGAACTGAACAGCAATAAAAATAAATCAAACTGCTTTATACAGTCTCTTTAACTCAGGCTTGGTGCACAATCAAGTTTCTCCGGTTCTGATGAGATCGCATCAGATTATTGCAGATTGTTTTTAAAGGACATTAATGCTTTTATTCACCAACGACACATCAAAAGTGACAGTGAAGACGGTTATAATGTTACGAAAAATTCTAATTCAAACAAATGCGGTTCTTTTGAACTTTCTGTTCATCAAAGAATCCTGAGAAATCACACATTCTGTTTTCAACACTGATAAATGTTTCTTCAAATCATCACATCAGAATGATTTCTGAAGGATCATGTGACACTGAAGACTGGAGGAATGATTCAGGAATAAATTACACTGTACTATATTTTCACATTAGAGATATTAGAATAATATTTCACATTTTTTACTGTATTTTTTGATGAACAAAAAAACGCAGCCTCGGTGAGCAGAAGAGACTTCCAGAAACTCTCACCAACGCTAAACCTTTGAACAGGAAGTTCAGTCAGTTCCTTCACAGCTTTGAATCATGATGAAATATTGAATTATTGTCCAATGGAAGATATTTAAAGAAACACACACTGACTCACGGTCACGTCTCCCTGATGTTCTCGTACTCCGACTCTCTCTGGGGCTGGAAGAGGAAAACAAGACTCCATTATTATTAAATAGATCAGATATCCAGTTTTTGCTATGTTTTTTTTCTTTCCAATACTAAAATTAAAAAGTATTTACCATATTTGATAAATCACTTTTTTTTGTTGGGTCAGTGGATTCATGACCAGGCAGCTGTCACACACACACACACACACACACACACACTTCAGTATTTCTGTGGTGTTTTACAACAGTAATAAAATGAAAGGCAAAGGAGAAAGGAAGATCTACCTCCGTGTTTCGTTCCACCATGAATTCATAAGTTCCTTCTGCAGAAGCACAGTCACATGACTGGAATTCACCACAGTAAAGAGAAACAGACAATTTATTTCAGTGTTTAAATATTGCACAAGTTTTTCCCCGAAATGATTCCAATGCTAGTGCTGAATCACTGTGTGACGCGTCATCAGAAACAGATGATGATGATGATGATGATGTAATGTTTCTGAACTCACGCGTGATGATGGTCTCCTGTGCATCGTTACGTACTGACTTCTCTCTTCACTCACAGATTTCAAACATCCTGAAAGAGTAGATTCAACGTAAAAACAACTATAAACCTATTGTGGTTTGCCAGCTAACAAAAAAATATTCTGTTAAGTTATGAAAAAATTATTTCTGTCAACATCCAAAATGTTGATAATATTGGTTATGTGAATATTAAAGGGTTAGTTCATCCAAAAATGTAATTTCAGTCATTAATTCCTCATGTGGTTCTACACCCGTAAGATCTTCGTTCATCTTCAGGACACAAATGAAGATATTTTTGATGGTTCAGTGAGTCTCTATTGACAGCAAGATAATGAACACTTTCAAAAGATACTAAAACATATTTAAAACAGGTCATGTGACTGCAGCGGTTCAACCTTAATGTTATAAAGTGACGAGAATATCCCAAAAAAAAATGACTTTTCAACAATATCTAGTGATGGACGATTTCAAAACACTGATTCATGAAGCTTTTGAATCTTTTGACTTGAATCAGTGATTCGGTTCGTGTATCAAACTGTCAAAATCACATGAACTATTGAAACTGTGAATCACTTATGACGTAACGAAGCCTCGTTTACTGAAATCATGTGACTTTGGCGCTCCGAAGCACTGATTCGAATCAAAAGATTCGTAAAGCTTCATGAATCAGTGTTTTGAAATGACATGAGGGAGAGGAATTAATGCGAGAATTTGCATTTTTGGGTGAACTCATTGACTTGTGACTTTATGTAACTTACTTTCTTTGCAAAATGCCAGCAGTTTCAGTGCCGAGTAAATGATTACGATCAGGAGAATTTCCAAAACCACCGGCAGCAGAAATAAGACAGCCGTTCTAATGCAGCAGAATAAAGAAAACATTTGATTGACTGCAACATACATCAAAATGTCAATGTCAGTATTTTTGCACAAAAAGGGGGGGGGGGGGGGGAAGCTACAAATGTACTTTTGGAAGTTTTCAAATGCATATAAACGGTTTATAGGAATTCTGTCATCATCTGCCCTTCCAAACCGATATGACACAATTTCTGGATATTGTGACAAATATTCAATCTGCTCTTTGCCTCAAAATGTAGAGAATATCATGCATCCAAAAAAGGAACCATAAAAGTATCCCATGCAATTTGTGTAAATCATGACGTAATCTACTTTTTGAAACCAACTGCATTCAATATATGGAAAAAAGCAGCTTGGACATTATTAAAAATATCTCCTTTCGTGTTACACTAAAGCTTGGTTTCACAAATTGCACCTTTTAAAAAAAAAATACTGGGTTAAAAATAACCCAAGTTGGGTTGAAAATGGACAAACTCAGCAATTGGTTTGTTTTAACCCAGTGGTTGGGTTAAATGTTTGCCCAAACTAGTTTTATTTAACTCAACTATTGTTTAAAAATTACTGTATTGTTGCTAAAAATGAACCCAAAATATGTTGGAAATTGAAAATATGAAAATGTTTAATAAATTAACATTTATTAATAATCAGAATGAATAATAATTAAACCATAAATATTCATTAAGTTGCTTATTAATAAATGTTCACCTTTTGATTATTATTGTTGCCTCTAGGAATTATGTGTCTGATTTTTAATCTACAACATATTTTGGGTTCATTTTAAGCATGTAATTCAGTAATTGAGTTTAATAAGAGCACGTTGGCCAAACATTTAACCCAACCGCTGGGTTAAATCAACCCAATCGCTGGGTTTTTCCATTTTCAACTCAACTTGGGTTGTTTTTAACCCAGCATTTTTAAGAGTGTGGGGTTTCGTGAGTTGATGAAAAGCTAATAAGTGATTCAATCCTAAAAATTCAAATAAAATACTATACTTTAAAAAACACACACAGATATAATGTTTCACTTAAAATCTCAGGAGAACTAAAAACAATATTTTAGATCAAAGGCTTTCGGCTGATGAAAAGGTTCATGATCCGCTGCTCTGGAGAAATACAGAGATAAATGAACGATTTAATAATTGAACGAGATAAATTATTCTATCAACTGATCAAGCGTTCTCACCTCTTCCGAGCGTCGAGTGTGATCTGATCCATCTCTGCAGTGACCAGCATCTGATTATGATGTACAGTAATGTGAACGGGCATCTGCAGGTCATCTGTTGAGCACCAGTACCAGCCGGTGTTCTTCATCTTCAGTCCGCTCATGGTCACAGTCATGTGTTTCTGCTCAGATCTGATCCTGACCGAGGCTCCGTCTAAAGTCTCGAACATCCCCGTCACACAGTGACCAGGAAACTTACACCATTTCACATCCCTTTGCCCACGATGATAGCAGGTGACGGTAACGCTACCGTTCTCGGATCCGCTCACGTTCTGATGGTTCACATAAAGACTCGGCGGGCCTAGAAATGCCATAGAAAACTATCAGATTGCAACATAATAATATAGCTGCACGCAACAATTATCAGGGTTCGTTCATTTAAGGCACATACGTAAAAAAGTATTATGTTTTATTTAAGCTTGTAATCTCGATTATAGATGGAAAAGACCATTTACAGCCAAAACAGGCAATTTATATAGGAAATTTATGGTTTATAAAGCTTTCTAACAGTTATCGATGTTGAGCCAAAAACCTAGGACTAGTTCGCCAAAGTTGGCTTTTGAAATAATCTCCAATATTTCAACGAGCGGCGGTCCTATAGGCAAAGTTGCTCAGAATAAGGAATCCTACCATGTGGTACGAATGTACGTTTTGCACACGAAGGCGGCCAAATATATTTCAAATTTCTCACAGGCCTCTAGGGGCTTGAGTCAAACAGGTTCAGCGAGTTTCGCTCTGATCGGTCTCCATTAATCTGATAGATGCTCAAACTTCATTGGATGATGGCGGACATGTTTTTTGAGATGCATTAATGTCTGCATAGACAATAATGACACCGTGGATAAAGACACTGCATGCCAATTTTCAAGTCAATCGGACTAACGGTGACGTAGTTATAGCCATTTTCATGTTTTTTTTTCTGTTATAGCGCCACCAAGTGGACAGATGCAGTATCCTTTACCACGTGACCACAGAATGAGCTCTTACAGAGGTGTGCCAAGTTTGGTGAAAATATCTCATTCCGTTCACGAGTTATAGCCAATTTAGTAAAAGAGGCTCCGCCCACTTTGAACGTTTTGGCGGCTCTTATCGACCGTGAATCAAAATTTCAATTTTTTTTTTAAATACATTTTTGACAATCAGACTCCAGAGAGTCTTGCTGCTCTGGTTTGGAAAACCTAGGAATAGTTCACCAAAGTTTTTGAAATAATCTCCAATATTCAAAGAACAGACAGAAAGCTGCTCAGAATGAGTTCTACCTTGTGGTACGAATGTTGTGGGCATGTGCGAAAAATCGTGCGATACACAATCCTTTACACACGTGGGAAAAAAACCTGAAGGCGCCCCCCAGTGGTTGATTTTTTTTCTCGAATGTCTCACAGGTGAGTCAAACAGGCCCAGCAAATTTCATTCAAATTAACCTTATCTGATAGATGCTCAAATTTCATTGGCCGATGGCGGACATGTTTTTTGAGATACGTCAATGTCTTCATAGACAATAATGACACCATGGACAAAGACACTGCATGCCCGTTTTCAAGTCATTCGGACAAACAGTGAAGTAGTTATAGCCATTTTCATGTTTTTTTTTCCTGTTATAGCGCCACCAAGTGGACAGATGGAGTATCCTTTACCACGTGACCACAGAATGAGCTCTTCCGTAGGTGTGCCAAGTTTGGTGAAAATATCTCATTCCGTTCACGAGTTATAGCATTTTAGTAAAAGAGGCTCCGCCCACTTTGAACGTTTTGGCGGCTCTTATCGACCGCGAATCACAATTTCAGCTGTTTATTGATCACTATTGACAATCAGAGAATCTTGATGCACTGGTTTGGCTCCGATCAGGCCAAAAACATAGGACTAGTTCGCAAATTTTAACAATTACAATAGAGTTTCAGCGCTAAACTTGAACCACGAATAATAATTTAATTACCTTTGATTAATTAATCAGCTCGTAAACATACTTTATCACTGGAAAAAAATAATTATGCCAAGACATTTCTCCTTATATAGAACCTTTTTGCCATAAAGTGTTCTTTGTAATTGACACTTCGCAAAATCCGCCCCCTGTTGCTATGTCCGCTCTCACGCCACACATCATGTTCTCACACAGTGAAAAATACATCGCGGAGCAAAGAGGACACTGACAACATATGAAACAGTTTCATATTTAATATATTGTAATTTGTTAAATAAGTTTAATCAATAAATAGCGTCTAGTGTGTGTTTAATGTGTGGTGACAGATCGCTGTAGCTCCTCGTGAAGCGATCATGTCTTCATACTAGTTCATTTATAGCATCAAATAAACATGAATGAACATCAGAAGGAATGTTGTTTCAAGACGTGATTCAAGTTCACCAACGTTAATCTACTAACTCCCCTGACCGCTTTGATGGACAAAATGGCGGATTCGGGGTTATGATTGGTCAGATCGCCTGTCAATCAAACTGTTTGCGAAGGGTCAATTGAGTCCAGAAGAGTTCTATATGAGTGTGTGATGGCCTCACCTGCTGTGACTTCCACGAAGAAGTCTGTCCGTTTGTCCAGACCAGAAGGAACACGAACAGCACACCAGTACTGAGCCGACTCCTGAACATCATCGATGCGGACGGTGAAGACGTTCCGTGACGTGTCGTCGGAGATCGATAACGTTTTGTGATGATATTGCTGGTCGGAGTACGAGAGCCAAAAGCGTCCAGCACTCAAGTATTTGTATGAAAATGCATATTTCTGATTATATGAACAAGGAATAATGACAGACTGTCCTCTCTGGACAGATATTTTCTTGACCGTAGTGACATCTTGAGCCCCTGCAGAAAAGAAATATTAAATCTTAAAATATTGAATTAATCAAAAAATCTGTGGCTCTTTATGTTATTTTGATTTTGCTTGCTTAATACAATTTTATTAAAAAAATTATATATATATATATATATATATATATATATATATATATATAATTTTTATATATTATATATATATATATATATATATATATATATATATATATAAATATAAATATGTATATATATAAATATATATATATAAAAATAAATATGTATATATAAATATATATAAAAATATAAATATAAATATATATATATAAAAATATAAATATAAATATATATATATAAAAATATAAATATAAATATATATATATATATATATAAAAATATAAATAAAAATATATATATAAAAATATATATATATATAAAAATATAAATATATATATATATAAAAATATAAATATATATATATATATATATATATATAAATATAAATATATATATATATATAAAAATATAAATATGAATATATATATATATATATATATATAAAAATATAAATATGAATATATATATATATATATATATATAAAAATATAAATATAAATATATATATATATATATATTGTAACTGTAAAGGTTCACTATGAACCCAATTCTTCTTACCTTGGTTCATATGGTAATCCTATTATAAGTGTTTACCAGTCGGGACGGTTTTCGCGGGAAATTTCGCGCTGGCAATGGTGATTAATTCTAACGCTTAGCTCGAATCACGTCAAACCGTGCAAATTATTATTATTTTTATACTTTGTTCCCAAAACATTAACGTTAACAACATCAGCACTGCGTGACTATGTGTATTTGGTGTATATTAGCGAGTAGATTTCAATTTCTGCAGTCTAATCTCTGCCGTTAATTTGTCACACTATAATCCGCCATCAAAATGATAAGTTTAATTATTGCAGCGACACGCTCGAATTTCCCGCGGAAACCCACCAGTGCCACCCGAATTATAAAACAGTATTACAAGCTAACAAGTTTTGAAAACTAGCTGGTTATGTTCATGTTCAGTTTGATTTTGGATCATTTTTAATTAGAAAAAAAGTCAGCTTTAGCATTAAATGAATATCTTAATTATTTTATATCTTTAATTAAGATTTTTTTTTTTCCGTTTAAAGTGTTTTTAAAGTCTTATACCTACTGTATTCTCTTTATGCCAAGATCATAGTTAATATTCTTCACTTTATAAATTAGATGAATCATCAAGACGATGATTCATATTTTGACAGGTCAATAAAACAGGTGTAAGGAAGCGTACGGACGCTGGTGTTGTTCGTCTCACCCGAGAGGTTCGTGAAGAGGCAGATGAAGAGAAGACAGTGCAGATCCATTGTTGTCTCATTGTGAAGATATTTGCATGTGAAACTCTTTTGCCATCTCTAGTTCCTCTTTTTCTGCAACACTATTTTGCAAGAGTATTTGAAGACGGTGACGAAACTAATTATTTATTTATAGCAGTTTTGAAGTCAGGTGATACATTCCCCCCCAAGCAAGAACAGACTAACACCAACAGATTTGTTTGTAATGACATTTTCTCTACAAAGTCTTTCCAAGGCGTGACAAAAAAACAAGAAATAAGCACAATGTTACACCCACAGTTTTTCCACTTGATGAAAACAAACTGTACTCTTCAAACAGGCCATCATGAGGTCAAGCACAAGTTGAGATATGAGAAAATAAGGCTCCTGTACGGAGAAGACGACACTGAACTATAACTGTGTGAATAGACAGTATCTTTCGACAAAGAAAAAGCAGGTAAAACAGTAAACCTTTAACATTCATACTTCTTACACATGACAAAAACAAGTAAACAAACAGCTTTGAACAACATTTTAATTTGTTTTTCTTTTCATTTTAATGTGCTGAGCTCAAACAGGTGCTCGCAACATTAAGATCATGGGTTCGATTCCCAGCAAAATTCACATGCATGAACCGATGAGCATAAAATCACATGACAGTCGTAATAGAAATTTTCTAAGCACATTCCACAGCAATTTATATACAAAGTCTGATTCTATAACTATTTGACATTTCTGACCATAGATTCGTATATGTTTTTGTTATCCAGTGCAGTCTAAAACAGAACACAGACAAACACACAACAAAAAACACAGTTAGTTTGACGTGAACCCATACACTGTAAAAGAATTATATATATATATATATATATATATATATATATATATATATAAAAAATGTTGTATATTACCGTACTTTCATTACTGTATCGAGTTGCTGAATGCAACAAATGTTATTTTAAAAAGTACCTGCATGTTTTGTTTAATTCCAGTCATGATTTCATAAAGATTTTCAACGTCGCAGTTTTTCTCATTTCCCTATTTACATAAAATGTGTAAAAAAATTAATAATAATAATAGTTGATAGTGAAAGCAGATGAACGCTACAAACGTTATAAAAAATTACCTGAATGTTTTGTTTAATTCCAGTATTTTCATATAGATTTTCACATGCAACCTTGTCATTTTTCTCATTTTCCTATTAGAAATAAAATAAATGAATGAATAAAACAAGTTTATAGTGAAAGCAGATGAACGCTTCAAACGTTAGAAAAAATTACCTGAGTGTTTTGTTTAATTCCAGACATGATTTCATAGAGTTTGTCACACGTATCCTCCTCTTTTTCCTCATTTTCCTATTAAAAATAAAATAAATAAGTTAATTAACAAGACCAACATCAGTTTATAGAGAAAGCAGATGCATGCCATAAATGTCATAAAAAATTACCTGAATGTTTTGTTTAATTCCAGTATTTTCATATAGATTTTCACATGCAATCTTGTCATTTTTCTCATTTTCCTATTAGAAATAAAATAAATGAATGAATAAAACAAGTTTATAGTGAAAGCAGATGAACGCTACAAACGTTAGAAAAAATTACCTGAGTGTTTTGTTTAATTCCAGACATGATTTCATAGAGTTTGTCACACGTATCCTCCTCTTTTTCCTCATTTTCCTATTAAAAATGAAATAAATGAGTTAATTAATGAGACCAACATCAGTTTATAGAGAAAGCAGATGCATGCCATAAATGTCATAAAAAATTACCTGAATGTTTTGTTTAATTCCAGTCTCTTCATATAGATTTTCACATGCAATCTTGTCATTTTTCTCATTTTCCTATTAGAAATAAAATAAATGAATGAATAAAACAAGCTTATAGTGAAAGCAGATGAACGCTACAAACGTTAGAAAAAATTACCTGAATGTTTTGTTTAATTCCTGACATGCTTTTATAGAATTTGTCACATGTAACCTCCTCGTTTTCTTTATTTTCCTATTAAAAATAAATGAATGAATAAAACAAGTTTATAGTGAAAGCAGATGAATGTCATAATAAAGGCCCTGAATGTTTTGTTTAATTCCAGTATTTTCATTTAGATTTTCACATGCAACCTTGTCATTTTTCTCATTTTCCTATTAGAAATAAAATAAATGAATGAATAAAACAAGTTTATAGAGAAAGCAGATGAACGCTACAAACGTTCTAAAAAATTACCTGAATGTTTTGTTTAATTCCTGACATGTTTTTATAGAATTTGTCACATGTATCTTCCTCATTTTCCTCATTTTCCTTTTAAAAATAAGATTAATAAACACAAGTTTATAGTGCCCGCAGATGAATGTCATAATAAAGGCCCTGAATGTTTTCTTTAATTCCAGTCTTTTCATATAGATTTTGACATGTAACCTCGTCATTTTTCTCATTTTGCTATAAAAAATTAATAATAATAGTGATCAAAAGCTGTGATTTTTCTAACAGTGAAAGTTGTGCTTCTGACGAACTGTGCCTTACTTTAAACAGCTCTTGATTGTTCATGCCTTCACAAGGATTTGAAGTTTCAGCTGTTTGTTCTGCAGATACACACACATGTAATAATGCACACGAGCAGCTAGTCATTGTTTATCAAATATCTGAATCGTACGGTGGCCGAGAGAGCTCAACGCACAGCAAATAAGAAAACACATGCAAATAAAAAAAAGCACATGCAAATAAAAAAAAACGTGATCATCAGTTTGACAACACATGTGCTGCAAATCCTCACAACACATGCAAATACAAAAACGCACTGCATATACAAAAACGCACTGCATATACAAAAACGCACTGCAAATACAAAAACGCTCTGCATATACAAAAACGCGCTGCATATACAAAAACGCACTGCAAATACAAAAACGCACTGCATATACAAAAACGCGGTGCAAATACAAAAACGCACTGCATATACAAAAACACGCTGCATATAGAAAAACGCACTGCAAATACAAAAACGCACTGCATATACAAAAACGCGCTGCAAATACAAAAACGCACTGTATATACAAAAACGCGCTGCATATACAAAAACGCGCTGTATATACAAAAACGCGCTGCATATACAAAAACGCGCTGCATATACAAAAACGAGCAGCAAAAAGCGCAAAACACAACGGAAATGTTTCAAGGGGGACCCCAAAAAGTGACGGACCCTACTTGACAACAGCACAAACTAAAAAATATTAAAATATATTATGTAGGCATTAACTCCATGTAATGTGTTTCACTAACAGAAAAGTGTTTTAATATGTGGCATTGTTGTTCACTCATTCAACTTTAAGAGATGATCATTCAGTGGATGATTTAAAAATATTCATTAATCATCTGTGAGCGTGAGCTTCTATCAAACTGAAAAACACTTTATTAAAAATAATAAATATATGAAATAATGTACAGTTGTTTATTTTTGTTTGCAGTTTTTATAGTATTTAATGATTGTGAACACATTGTGCACTCAAATGCCGTACACTATATAGGGATCAGTGAATGAGTGAAGGGTGAGTTGAACTGGTTTTGGACGCAGATAATAAGCAGGTCCTAGTAGGGTCCGTCACTTTTTGGGGTCCCCTTGAAACATTTCCGTTGTGGTTTGTGCTATTTGCAGCGCGTTTTGTATTTTCAGCGCGTTTTTGTATTTTCAGCGCGTTTTTCTATTTGCAGCGCATTTTTGTGTTTGCATGTGTTGTGAGGATTTGCAGCACATTGTTGTCAAACTGATGATCACGGTTTTTTTATTTGCATGTGTTTTTTTTATTTGCATGTGTTTTCTTATTTGCAAGCGCTTTGAGCTCTCTCGGCCACCGTAGAATCGCTTACTTCTTTTGTAGTTTACTTTGACCAGTATCACAGCTGCGCAGGTGATTATGAACAGCATCACTCCCAGAACGACGAGCCACAGGACGCGCTTCGGACCCACGGGCCTGAGTTTGGATGAATCAAGTGAGGTCAGCTACTGTCGAGTATTTTGAATAAATGTGCACAGATGTGTAACTTACTCATCTTGACCAGATTCTGTGGTTTGACGTGTATTTTGAACAGTAACTTGTCTTGTATACGGGGCCTTCTTCACGGTAATATGAACCGGCATCTGTGATTCCCCATCAGAGCAGAAGTACCATCCGCTGTCCTCTCTCTTCAGTTCGCTCAGGGTCACATTCAGAGCATCACCACTGATATGCACTACCGTTTTATCTGAGGTTCCTCCAGTGCTCCCAACACAAGAGCGTCCGATCTGACACCACTGCGAAGCCCCGTGACACACGACGACAGCGTTCCCACCCTCATAGCCTGATACGCTTTGACTGGAGACGTGGAGTCTGGCTTTACCTAAACATTTCACACAAAACGTCAGACAAATGCGTTTCTTTTCCTTGCTAATTTATGTCTAAATTGGTACATTATGTAATATGAGAAGTATGGAGCCGCAGAAATAACAAAGATTAAAAATAACAAGCAACTTTTCATCTCACAATTCTGACTTTTTCTCTTACAGCTGAGTTTATATCTCTCAGTTCTGACTTTTTTTTCCCTCAAAATTGAGATTTAAATGTGCTATTACAACATCTAAAGTCCGAACCACAAGATATAAACTCACAATTTCAGGAAAAGAGTCAGAATTGCAAGATTTAAACTTGAGATTATGAGAAAAAAACATTTGAGATGTAAAGTCACAGTTGCGAGAAAGTCCGAATTGTGAGATTTAAACTCAGAATTGTGAGATATAAAGTCAGAATTGCGAGATTTAAAGTCAGAATTGCGAGATATAAAGTCAGAATTGTGAGATATAAAGTCAGAATTGTAAGATGTAAATTTATAATTGCGAGATATAAAGTCAGAATTGCGAGATATAAAGTCAGAATTGCGAGATATAAAGTCAGAATTGTGAGATATAAAGTCAGAATTGTGAGATATAAAGTCAGAATTGTGAGATATAAAGTCAGAATTGTGAGATATAAAGTCAGAATTGCGAGATATAAAGTCAGAATTGGGAGATATAAAGTCAGAATTGCGAGATATAAAGTCAGAATTGTGAGTTATAAAGTCAGAATTGCGAGATATAAAGTCAGAATTGCGAGATATAAAGTCAGAATTGTGAGATATAAAGTCAGAATTGCGAGATATAAAGTCAGAATTGGGAGATATAAAGTCAGAATTGCGAGATATAAAGTCAGAATTGTGAGATATAAAGTCAGAATTGTGAGATATAAAGTCAGAATTGTGAGATATAAAGTCAGAATTGTGAGATATAAAGTCAGAATTGTGAGATATAAAGTCAGAATTGCGAGATATAAAGTCAGAATTGTGAGATATAAAGTCAGAATTGTAAGATGTAAATTTATAATTGCGAGATATAAAGTCAGAATTGTGAGATATAAAGTCAGAATTGGGAGATATAAAGTCAGAATTGCGAGATATAAAGTCAGAATTGTGAGATATAAAGTCAGAATTGTGAGATATAAAGTCAGAATTGTGAGATATAAAGTCAGAATTGCGAGATATAAAGTCAGAATTGGGAGATATAAAGTCAGAATTGCGAGATATAAAGTCAGAATTGTGAGATATAAAGTCAGAATTGTGAGATATAAACTCAGAATTGTGAGATATAAAGTCAGAATTGTAAGATGTAAATTTATAATTGCGAGATATAAAGTCAGAATTGTGAGATATAAAGTCAGAATTGTGAGATATAAAGTCAGAATTGGGAGATATAAAGTCAGAATTGTGAGATATAAAGTCAGAATTGTAAGATGTAAATTTATAATTGCGAGATATAAAGTCAGAATTGTGAGTTATAAAGTCAGAATTGTGAGATATAAAGTCAGAATTGTGAGTTATAAAGTCAGAATTGGGAGATATAAAGTCAGAATTGTGAGATATAAAGTCAGAATTGTAAGATGTAAATTTATAATTGCGAGATATAAAGTCAGAATTGTGAGATATAAAGTCAGAATTGTGAGATATAAAGTCAGAATTGTGAGTTATAAAGTCAGAATTGTAAGATGTAAATTTATAATTGCGAGATATAAAGTCAGAATTGTGAGTTATAAAGTCAGAATTGTAAGATGTAAATTTATAATTGCGAGATATAAAGTCAGAATTGTGAGATATAAAGTCAGAATTGTGAGATATAAAGTCAGAATTGTGAGTTATAAAGTCAGAATTGTAAGATGTAAATTTATAATTGCGAGATATAAAGTCAGAATTGTGAGATATAAAGTCAGAATTGTGAGATATAAAGTCAGAATTGTGAGTTATAAAGTCAGAATTGTAAGATGTAAATTTATAATTGCGAGATATAAAGTCAGAATTGTGAGATATAAAGTCAGAATTGCGAGATATAAAGTCAGAATTGTGAGATATAAAGTCAGAATTGCGAGATATAAAGTCAGAATTGGGAGATATAAAGTCAGAATTGCGAGTTATAAAGTCAGAATTGTAAGATGTAAATTTATAATTGCGAGATATAAAGTCAGAATTGCGAGATATAAAGTCAGAATTGGGAGATATAAAGTCAGAATTGGGAGATATAAAGTCAGAATTGTGAGATATAAAGTCAGAATTGTGAGTTATAAAGTCGGAATTGTGAGATATAAAGTCAGAATTGTGAGATATAAAGTCAGAATTGTGAGATATAAAGTCAGAATTGTGAGATATAAAGTCAGAATTGTGAGTTATAAAGTCAGAATTGTGAGATATAAAGTCAGAATTGTGAGATATAAAGTCAGAATTGTGAGATATAAAGTCAGAATTGTGAGATATAAAGTCAGAATTGTGAGTTATAAAGTCAGAATTGTGAGTTATAAAGTCAGAATTGTGAGATATAAAGTCAGAATTGTGAGATATAAAGTCTGAATTGTGAGATATAAAGTCAGAATTGTGAGATATAAAGAGATATAAAGTCAGAATTGTGAGTTATAAATTCAGAATTGTGAGATATAAAGAGATATAAAGTCAGAATTGTAAGATGTAAATTTATAATTGCGAGATTACTAATTTATTACAAGATTACAAGTTTTTGTTGCAATTATGAGAAGTCAAAATTGCAAGATATAAAAATTGCAAGACATAAAGTTATAAATTATGAACCGCTGGACTGGTTCATAATGCAGCACAACATAAATCATACCTTCCAAAACCTCCAATTTAAGTTTTCGGGTAGGATCAAATCCAGATTTGCTGATGCCACACCAGTATGTGTCAGTGTCGCTCACTTCAGCGTTCCTCAGCGTCGCCGTAAAAACCTTTTCTGTTTTGTTATCCACAATAGACATTCTGTCGTGTGTCACTAAGGCACTGAAGAGCCAAACACCTCCAGAACTCACATATTTTTGGTTCCTGACATATTTCTGATCATATAAACAAGGGATTATGATAGTTTGATGTTTTTGAACCGATATTTTACTGACTGTATGAATGTCTTGAGTTTCTGCGGAAAGAAAAATGAATAACAATAATAATAATAATGAATACTTCCACTAAAGATTTTATTAAAGCTGAAGTGTTCCATTAAATGTTTCAGTGGAAGAGCTCATTTTAGTACGCATATTCCCATCCATATTACAGCATGTAATGTTACTCGATAAAAATGCTATCGGTACCAGCGCATTTTATGGCTAAACATCTGCTCCGTCCTGTGATACGTACATTCTCATTGTCCAGATGCTGCTTCAACACTCCAAATGAGTCACTAAGAACGAATCAAACTGAATCACAAATTAATCAGAACCCGTTTGCCAATCACTTAACCAGAACTGACTCAAAAGAATGAATAATTTGTGAATGAATTATTGGGATTGTGTGCTTTGATTTCAAACAATTGACAGAAAGGAACACACAGGGCTCAGTAAGTTACTTTTAAAATGTATTTCACTACAGATTACAAAATACATGCTTTAAAAAGTCATTTGTAATGTATTTCGTTACATTACTCAAGTTTAGTAACTTAATCTAAATACTTTAGAATACTTTGGAATACAAATAAGTGTGAAACAAACACAAAAAAGGTCATTGCAAGTGTTTATCTCACAATTCTGACTTTTTCCCTCAGAATTGCGTGAAATAAAGTTCCATTTGTGAGATATAAAGTCAGAATTATGAGATATAAACTCACAATATTGAGAAAAATCAGAATTATGAAAAATAAACTTGCAATATCGAGAAAAGTCAGAATTATGAGATATAAACTCACAATATTGAGAAAAGTCAGAATTATGAGATATAAACTCACAATATTGAGAAAAATCAGAATTATGAAAAATAAACTTGCAATATCGAGAAAAGTCAAAATTATGAGATATAAACTCACAATATTGAGAAAAGTCAGAATTATGAGATATAAACTCACAATATTGAGAAAAGTCAGAATTATGAAAAATAAACTTGCAATATCGAGAAAAGTCAGAATTATGAGATATAAACTCACAATATTGAGAAAAGTCAGAATTATGAGATATAAACTCACAATATTGAGAAAAATCAGAATTATGAAAAATAAACTTGCAATATCGAGAAAAGTCAAAATTATGATAAACTCACAATATTGAGAAAAGTCAGAATTATGGGATATAAACTCACAATATTGAGAAAAGTCAGAATTATGGGATATAAACTCACAATATTGAGAAAAGTCAGAATTATGAGATATAAACTGACAATATTGAGAAAAGTCAGAATTATGAGATATAAACTCACAATATTGAGAAAAGTCAAAATTATGAGATATAAACTCACATACTAAATTCACAATTGCAAGAAAAAAAGTCAGTATTGCAAGTTTATATCTCTCAATTCTGACTTTATAACTTGCAATTGTGAGTTTAAATCTCGCAATTCTGAGAAAAAGAAGTCAGAATTGTGAAACACAAACTCACAATTGTGAGGGAAAAAAAATAATTGTGAGAAAAAGTTGCAGTGACGAGTGAATTATAAAATGACTCACAAAACATGAAAACAGTGGAAAACATGAATCTTAACTCTTTTTCAGACGGTCAGAGTCAGAGAATCACCAATCGCTGTTTAAATGACATTAAAACTCAAAGTAATCACTTTGGTAATCTAAAACACTTTTCAGATGTAACTGTAATCTGATTACCACCCATTTAAAATGAAACTGTAATGAAATACAGTCACTCAAATTTTGTATTTTAAATACGCAACTAAGTTACTTGTATTTCGTTACTCCCCATCCCTGGAAACACAGGTCATAATTTCAGAATTTTTTCTGAGGTTTGTCGGACCGCAGCGATATATGTTAATGAATCATGCATTGATGAAATAATCGAAATAAAAAATAAACTCACGATAATGTAATTTTTGACCAGATTAGTTTCCTTTGAGTTGAAACCACATTCATGTATTACTAAAACTAAAAACATACATGACCATTAAACATTAACGCTGCTAGTTCTTGGGAAAAAGTCATTTTTAAGGAACATGAAAAATATTTTTGTTTGAATTACAGGGTAATTGAGCTCCACGTTCTCAAAATCACAGACAGAGTTTTTGTCATACCTGAAGAGTAAGTGACGAGGAACATGACTAGTAGAGTCGCCGTCGTCATGCTGGCGGAGTGTGAATGAGCCGATCTCAGCACGACTATATTTATTTCTCCCTAGAGAGAGGGCACAGCATGTGTGAGTGCCAGTGCACTGCAGTCCGTGTGCAAACATCATGAACTTGACATCCTTTTAACACATTCTCCTCACCGTGTATATAATAATAGTTATTTTAACACTGAATAATGCCAGCCAGTATGCCTGTATTCAACATGATTTGCATGAACTGTATCTCCTTCCTGCTGTACAAAGTGCGAGTGTTCATCAGAGCTGCATCTGAGAGAACATCCTGCTCAACATCTGATCAAAGTTGAGATTATATTGTTTTTTTAATTTTAGATCTGTTGCAGATGAGACGCTGACTCAGACCTGAAGTAGTGAAAAAGGTGACAAATTAAGGGGGTCTGGGGTGTATAAATTAGTATTTTGGGTAACACTTTATTTTACAGTGTCATTGTTACATATGTTACATGTATTTACTGCAGTAATAACTAGAAATTATGCATAATTACATGCAATTAACCCTAAACCAAACCCTATAGTAAGTACATGTAGTTAATTGTTATTACTCAGTACTTAAATGTATAATTACACTGTAATACTGACACCTTAAAATAAAGTGTAACCAAAATTTGTATTGATTTTATCATGTAAATTAAGTATTCTGGTGCAAAAAACATTAGCTTTACCAAACAAAGTACATGTATTGACACTAGGGCTGGGCATTGACACCAATTTCACTATTTGATTCGATTTCGATGCACAAGCTTCTATTAAATTTGATTAAATATTGATTCATTTTTTTGCCTAGTAGCAAATTTCCTCAAAAAGAAACATTATAATATTGAAGGTTAATAAAGCCCCTTTTACAAGATGTAAACACAGTGTTTGAAAAGTAAGCGACGAGGGTTTGCTGGAAGAAGAGAAAAGAAATGGAGCTTTAATAATGGGTTTCAGCACCTTTCTGGACAAGATTCAAGATTCTTTATTTGTTGAATCTTGAATCTTCTTGTCCAGAAAAGTGCTGAAACCCGTTATTAAAGCTCCATTTTTTTAATAATGGGTTTCTGCACTTTTCAGAACTTTGACTGTCTTTAGGTTTAACCTATTGGCAGGTGCTTTGATTACGCAAACTCCTTTTCGTATATAGTTCAAATAATTTGAGTTAGAATAACATTTAAAAGTTCTCATTGGAGTAGTGAATGTTTTGTTGGGCTGTGACACAAAATTTGTAATAATTGGGTTATTAGTTATTTAGGAAATTGTTGTTATATGGTGAGACAGCTATGACACTGGAAGTGAGAATTAGAGTATTTGTCCATGAACATTTAAAAGCTTGTTGAGAATTGGACCTATTATGATGTAACAAGATTAGAGTCTCCAGTGAAGTTTCAGCTCAGATCATTTATTATCGCTCGTCAAATTCGCCTCTATTTGGGTGTGAGCAAAAACACGCCGTTTTTGTGTGCGTCCCTTTAAATGCAAATGAGCTGCTGCTCCAAAAGAGGGCGGAGCTTTAACAGCTCAACAACAACAAAGCTGGAGAATCTCACGCAGACAAAATGAGGAAAGTGTTGAAACCGTCGCTCTCAGAAACGTGGATGGCGTCTGGATGTTTGTTAACAGAATATCGCTGCACAGGTATTTCCACCTTCTTTGTACTTCTAAGCGAAGAACGAAAGAGAACTTTCTGGAGCATATCGGGGAACTGAATCACATTCAGTGTCTTGTAAGTAAGTTGCTGCTGTAGTTTGCTTTCTGGCCACCGGTGTCGCTAATAGCAAGGGTTTCTGAGTGCTACATATAGCACCATTAAAGTCATGAAAGGGAAGTGTTTTCTCCTCTATTCTTATCTAGGGCGGGGCTTGATTGTGTCTGTGGGGAGTTGATTGGATGGTTGTGGTTTGCTATTGGTGGATCTCATGTGAGTGACAGGTTGCCCTGCGCTCGTCATCAGAGAAGATATTCTGATTCTAGATTATGAGAAACATGGATTTAACACAATAATGATGATGTCTGGTTGTGTCGGTCTGACCAACTTTCACACAGCGTTTTTCAAGTATTGCTTACCCCACCTTTAATGGACTAATCTTCAAACTCAAATACAGGTTTCACACACAATTGTTCTTAACTCATAATTCTTACGTTTTCTTCTTTCATAACAAACTCAAAATCTTCTCCCAACAGATGTGATCAAGATACTGTATGTGAACCTCGGCTGCTTTAAATTGTTTTTGATGAGTATTTCACTTCCGGCTAAATGTCACATACATCTTTGTTGTAGTTTCTACTCAGTGTTATCTTACTTTTATCTAAAAGGTCCAGCCTGTCTATTGGTTGCACTGTAGTGGCATTTTCTCGCCAACTAACGTTCATTTCCTGTTTTGGCCATGGCACCTCAGTACCATTAACCCATATACGGTCTGTTCGTAAAGCTCTCGGTGCTCTGATCTAAAAATGACACTCATCACACAGCCGAGAGAACAGGAAGAGGACTCTAAAAAGCACCAGGGCTTTAAACCTCAAGAAACACTAAGTTAAAACAGAACATTCACCTTGATATACTGCATAAATGAACGTTTGAATATGCAATAGTTTTTCTTTTGGACACTAGTTATTAGAATACTGTTGTGTGGGTAGTTTTATTTAACCCAAGTAATGTTTAAAAATTGGTTGGCTTAAAATGAATCCAAAATATGTTGGAAATTAAAAATCAGACACAATTACTAGAGGCAACAATAATAATCAAAAGGTGAACATTTATTAATAAGCAAAATTTTGGGGTCATTTTATGCCAGCAATACAGTAATTTTTAAACAATAGTTGAGTAAAATAAAACTACCCAGCTGGTTGGGTCAAACATTTAAGCCAATTGCTGGGTTTGTCCATTTTCAACCCAACTTGGGTTGTTTTTAACCCCAAATTTACCCAGAAGGCTTTCTTAAGAGAACTAACATTAACTAACACTAAGCAATGGAATTGTTGGAGTGTTTCTCAATCATTGTTAATGTTAGTAAAAAATATTGTCAGCTCGGGTTCATTAACTATTATCAGATACAATTTTTGCTTGTAATAATGTATCAGTAAATGGTGAAATTAACATTAACTGGTGTTGTTCATTCTTAGATCATGTTAACTAATGTACTTGTTAACAATAATCCATACACTTTATTTTAAGGTGTCAGTGTTACTGTGCAATTTTACATTTTAGTACTCAGTAATAATAATTAACTACATGTTCTTACTATAGATTTAGGCTTAGGATGAGGGTTTGGTTTAGGGTTAATTGCATGCAATTATGCTTAATTCTAGTTATTACTACAGTAAATACACGTAACATGTGTAACAGTGACACTGTGAAATGAAGTGTTACCGATGTGTCTTTATTCATGTCCAGCAGAGGACACTCCACCCCGGACTACATCCTCACCATCACGGACTCCATTTCCCATAACCCACTGTCCGGACTTATCAGCCATGATAACATTCAGCTGTTGTTCATTAGCTTGTTAGTTTCTGCCTTTATAAACCTGGTTATTTCTCTTTGTTAGGTCTTGCATGTCTGTGTTTGCTGCACTTCTGAGCCTTTGTACCTTGTTTTCTCCCATTTCATCCTATTATCCCTGGATTTTCTCCTAAACTGTGTCCTCAGCCATTTGCTAAAATCATTTAAGTTATTTTTTTTTCCTCATTAATGTACACACAGCACCCCATATTAACATAATAACACATAATTCTTCACATTTTTGCATATTTATTAAAAAAGAAAAACTGAAATATCACATGGTCCTAAGTATTCAGACCCTTTGCTGTGACACTCATATATTTAACTCAGGTGCTGTCCACTTCTTCTGATCATCCTTGAGATGGTTCTACACCTTCATTTGAGTCCAGCTGTGTTTGATTATACTGATTGGTCTTGATTAGGAAAGCCACACACCTGTCTATATAAGACCTTACAGCTCACAGTGCATGTCAGAGCAAATGAGAATCATGAGGTCAAAGGAACTGCCTGAAGAGCTCAGAGACAGAATTGTGGCAAGGTACAGATCTGGCCAAGGTTACAAAAAAATTTCTGCTACACTTAAGATTCCTAAGAGCACAGTGGCCTCCATAATCCTTAAATGGAAGACGTTTGGGACGACCAGAACCCTTCTTAGAGCTGGCCGTCCGGCCAAACTGAGCTATCGGGGGAGAAGAGCCTTGGTGAGAGAGGTAAAGAAGAACCCAAAGATCACTGTGGCTGAGCTCCAGAGATGCAGTCGGGAGATGGGAGAAAGTTGTAGAAAATCAACCATCACTGCAGCCCTCCACTAGTTGGCGCTTTATGGCAGAGTGGCCTGACGGAAGCCTCTCCTCAGTGCAAGACACATGAAAGCCTGCATGGAGTTTGCTAAAAAAAAACCTGAAGGACTCCAAGATGGTGAGAAATAAGATTCTCTGGTCTGATGAGACCAAGATAGAACTTTTTGGCCTTAATTCTAAGCGGTATGTGTGGAGAAAACCAAGTACTACTCATCACCTGTCCAATACAGTCCCAACAGTGAAGCATGGTGTTGGCAGCATCATGGTGTGGGGATATTTTTCAGCTGCAGGGACAGGACGACTGGTTGCAATCGAGGGAAAGATGAATGCGGCCAAGTACAGAGATATCCTGGACGAAAACCTTCTCCAGAGTGCTCAGGTCCTCAGACTTGGCCGAAGGTTTACCTTCCAACAAGACAACGACACTAAGCACACAGCTAAAATAATGAAGGAGTGGCTTCACGACAACTCTGTGACTGTTCTTAAATGGCCCAGCCAGAGCCCTGACTTAAACCCAATTCAGCATCTCTGGAGAGACCTAATGGCTGTCCACCAACGTTTAACATCGCAAGGCAACATTTAAAGTGTACTAAAATGTGTTTATGCAGGTCACATGTGAATAAAAAGAAATGTGTAGAAAGTACCTGTCTTTAACAGTTCTCAGTATGTGTTCTCTCAGTGTCTGACAGCTTTGGAAAAAGAACAAAAAAGTTCACACATACACATCTAAGGCACATAAACATCCACACAAGGCTGCAGGGTTTCACTCTTTAACACAAGTAAAGGAAGGCAATAAATAATTCAAATAACAAGCTGTGGAGAGAGACAGTAAAACTCGTTCACAGCTTCTTTAAGATGGAGTTTCTTGGCAGCACTCGCTCTGTTGAACAAAAAAGCATATGAACTGATAATTTCACATTAATTGTATTAAATAAGTAACATGTACTTATAACTGATTTTGCACAGCATGATCATAATTACAGCCATAATAATGGACATCTGGCACTGGAGCTGCAGGAGGAAAGAATCAATGAGAAATTCACACAAATGTGGGTTTAATTTACGTTTTTCATACATTTGTTACTTCTGGTTAATCAAGTAACATCATAATTAGATTTTATTATCACATTTTATTAGTTTTGTGCATTAATAATAGATAACTACACATTATCTTTGATTTTATATTTCTTTAAAACCGCTTTTTTAACTTGTACTAAAATCGTTAATACTGAAATTAAAATGAATAAAATCTAGATAGACTTAAATAACACAACAAAAAGTTCCGATTGAAATTTAAATGCAAATTAGTGTAAAATATTAATAAAAACTATAATGATACTAAAATAACATGGTAAAAAATAAAAGGAAAGCTTAAAAGCTATATATTGAAGGTTATATAGAATTGACCCTACGCTAAGACCCGCCCCCTTTAGTTACTGTTGCTATGTCTGCTCTCACGCCACACATCATGTTCTCACGCAAAGAGGACACTGACAATGGATGAAACAGTTTCATATTTAAAATATCGTAGTTTTTTAAAGAAGTTTAATCAAAAAATAGTGTCTAGTATGTGTTTAATGTGTCGTGAAGCGATCATCTCTTCATACTAGTTCATTTATAGCATCAAATAAACATGAATGAACATCAGAAGGAATGTTGTTTCAAGCGCGGAAAGACGTGATTCAAGTTCACCAACGTTAATCTACTAACTCCCCTGACCGCTTTGATGGACAAAATGGCGGATTCAGGGTTATGATTGGTCAGATCGCCTGTCAATCAAACTGCAGACAAAAGGGCAATTATATCGATGTAGTTCGAAACTCAGAGCGAGTTGCAGAAATTCTGGTCTTGATTTAGTGATTGATTTTGAAAGTTTATTCAACATCTTGATCATGGCTGATGGTTGGAAACTACTTTAAAACAACCCAGTTGTTAAAAACAACCCAAGTTGGGTTGAAGCTGGACAAACCCAGTGATTGAAATGAACCCAAAATAGGTTGGAAATTAAAAATCAGACACATAATTCCTAGAGGCAACAATAATAATCAAAAGGTGAACATTTATTAACAAGCAATTTAATACATGTTTATTGTTTAATTAAACTTATTAATAAATGTTCATTTTAAGCAACAATACATTAATTTTTAAACAATAGTTAAGTTAAAAATAAAATTACCCATCAGGTTGGACAAACATTTAACCCAACTGCTGGGTTAAAAACAACCCAATCACTGGGTTTGTCCATTTTCAGCTGAGTGGTACATTCTCATTTTGTGTAAGACAGAAAAATGAACAGGTTTGAAACTAAATGAGGGTAAATGATGACAGCTGTTCCTTTAAAACATTTTAAAAAAAAATCTACATCATTTAAATCACTAAACACCATATTTATACCCTAGATTTACTCACTTGACATTTCAAATATAGACATGAATGTGTCATAGATGCCTTACAGTGTGACATTTATTCATTTGGCAGACGCTTTTTATCTAAAGCAACTTACAAGGAGGAATTAGGGGTTTCATGCCTTTCTCAAGGGCACCTTAGTCATGGTATCGAAGGTGTTCACAATCCCAGCCGGCGTGGGAATCGAACCAGCAACCTTCAGGTTACAAGCCCGACTCCCTCACCATTAGGCCACAACTTCCCCTGACATGATGTTTGTGGTTCCCATGATTTCTGACTCACTGAGGAAATTAGTCAATGAGGGAACAATAACACTTGCTAAATACTGAACATGAGTTCTGGTGTGAAGGAAACGGTCTGTTAGGCGTGAAATCACTAGTAGTTTGTTGTCGGCGTGAGAATGTCCTGCTGACCGCATTCAACACTTAACGCTTGCGGTCACTGAAGCTTCCCTGCACAATGTGTTTTACACATTCTGCTCATGTTTGTCATGTAAGCTTGTTATAATGGACATTTTGACTGTGATAATGCTGCTCGCTCCTCTACAAACCTCAGAGATCCTATTTCAAGGCATTTTAGTAAAGAGGTGGTTGATTGATTTCACTTTTGTAACTTTAGTTAGTGTGTAATGTTGCTGTTTGAGCAGAAACAACATCTGCAAAGTTACGACACTCAAAGTTCAATGCAGAGAGAGATAATTTCTGTTAAGGACTACAACACATGAGCTTCTTCCTGTGTTTGTGACATCACAAACCCTAAAATTAACATAAACCCCGCCCTCGAGAATACTCAACAAAGGGGGCGGGGCCATGTCGGGCTGCTTTAGAGAAGAGGAAGAGTTGTTGTAGTCGAGTGTTGTTGATGCCGTCATTTTACGTCATCTTAAGTATTTTTTTATTTACCGTACGTTACGTATCTAAATTTAACGAGCAAGTAAGAATTAGCACAGTTCTTGTTTATAGAGTTAATTTCGAGTAAAGCTTACACACGAGCTCTTCAGCACCACAAAATCTTCAACGTAAACTTTTTAAGTGTCAAACATGACAGCGTTAAACATACATACATAAAAAAACACTTAATTTCAACTCTTATATTCCGTCCTGCTAAGCATGCTGGGAACTAGAAAGTTGAGTTCAAACAACACACAATATTAAGCTGTATTAATATTAACGTTAACAGAACTCAAAATGACGTTTGCATGGTTGTCTGAATAAATCAATGAGTTTGAATTTTTAACTTGCAACCAAAAAAAAAAAAAAAAGTTGTGGTGGCCTGAATTTCTGTTTGGAGTCGACACCAGAAACACGATTGGGATTTGTCTCTTTTACTTTCATATTGCCGTGACAGATCATCATGTTCTCCAGTGTTTCAGCACCTGTGCAGGTTCCCGAGAGGGCGGATGATGAAAGATCTCAGATGTTCTTGCAAAAGATGGAAATTCAGCCCTGAGTAAAGCCGACACATAGACTTACTGAGATCTTACACTCTTGAGTCCTGAAGCGCTCAGCCTTGTGTTTAGAGAACTGTGAGCGAGTGATGGGTTTGCGCAGCGGTCGTCTGATGATGTCAGTAGCTGCGGGAAACTGGCTTTTTCTTAAGAACTGACATTTACTTCCTCTTTTGGAAAAGCGGTTCAAACTAACCCACTTAAGTTGAATCATATTATTGCAATAAATGAAAATATTAGGCTATAAAAAGTCTTGGAGACCAAAACAGCAGCAGAATTTAAAATGGTTCATTTGAAATAGTCCAAAACGAAATATTCTCTCATTTACTCACTTTGTCCCAAACCTGCGTGACTTTCTTCCTTCTGTGAAACATAAACGAGGACATTTTGAAACACTGTTTTTGTTACATTTTTATGTATTCCTTAGTAATAAAATTGTATTTCTAATCAGCTCCCTGCTGTCCCAGAAACCTAGAGAGAGTCTGATCTCATTACAGAATTATGTGTTTTCTGGAAGACGAGGGCCCGCCGTGTTCAAGGTCATTCCTTCTGTGCATCAGAAACAATCGCCCCCTGGTGGTTGGATGCAGTATAGCTCATAAACCCCGCCCTCTCCATGTAATCTAATCGGACGTGAAACAAACTAAACAATCAAATTAAACTTCAAGTGATTTTTACCAAAGATGGTTTCTCTCATTTTATGATGTAAGTTTAAGGGCCCTATTTTAACACTGTAAGCACATGGTCTGAAGCGCAGGTGCACTCAGGACGTGTCCGAATCCACTTTTTCTAGTTTAATGATGGAAAAAATGGTCGGCGCACAAGGTCCAAAAGAGTTGTGCCTAGTCTCTTAATGAGTCATTCCCTTTAAAATCCACTTTCACTTACACCATGGCGGAATTTGCAAGAAGAAAGACTGAGTGCTTCTCCAAAGAGAAATCCTTTGTAATATTGGTCATGTTTTTGTGCTGCTGTGTGTGTAACAAGTGTGTTGTGAACTCGTCTACAGGTGCGTATTACTAACACACCCTTTAAATAACAAAAAAATACTGACTTTAGAGCAGGTTTTTGTTGGTCAATGTTTTCAGTTCCTCAAAATAGCAATACGCCAACAGTGCACCTGAACACACCTCGTTTTCAGACCAGCACCCCATGACCGAACAGACGGACGCGAGTGCATTTGCTGTTTAAACAACGTGGAGCTGGACGTGAAAATGATAACTGCGTCAGGCTGAGACTAGCTAAAAACACTTGCGTCGCGCCGGGTGTATGATAGAGCCCTGAGTTTGTTTTTTAGATGTCTGACGTCATGATTGACTGCTTATCCGAGTCACTGAGGCACCAATTTTCGGGAGAGTGGAGCTTCAACTAATTTTTACATTTCCATAACGGTTTATTTCACCTAGTTGTAAACTGCAGTAAACTGTACTAACTGATTCAGTGGGAATGTGGGCGGGGCCTTGATGAGTGTGGGCGGGGACTTGATTGATGTGGGCAGGGTCTTGATGAGTGTGGGCGGGGACTTGATTGATGTGGGCAGGGTCTTGATGAGTGTGGGCGGGGACTTGATTGATGTGGGCAGGGTCTTGATGAGTGTGGGCGGGGACTTGATTGATGTGGGCAGGGTCTTGATGAGTGTGGGCGGGGACTTTGATTGATATGGGCAGGGCCTTGATGAGTGTAGGCAGGGACTTGATTGATGTGGGCAGGGCCTTGATGAGTGTGGGCGGGGACTTGATTGATATGGGCAGGGCCTTGATGAGTGTGGGCGGGGACTCGATTGATGTGGGCAGGGCCTTGATGAGTGTGGGCGGGGACTTGATTGATATGGGCAGGGCCTTGATGAGTGTGGGCGGGGACTCGATTGATGTGGGCAGGGCCTTGATGAGTGTGGGCAGGGACTCGATTGATGTGGGCATGGCCTTGATGAGTGTGGGCGGGGACTCGATTGATGTGGGCATGGCCTTGATGAGTGTGGGCAGGGACTCGATTGATGTGGGCATGGCCTTGATGATTGTGGGCGGGGACTCGATTGATGTGGGCATGGCCTTGATGAGTGTGGGCGGGGACTTGATTGATATGGGCAGGGCCTTGATGAGTGTGGGCGGGGACTCGATTGATGTGGGCAGGGCCTTGATGAGTGTGAGCGGGGACTTGATTGATGTGGGCAGGGCCTTGATGAGTGTGGGTGGGGACTCGATTGATGTGGGCATGGCCTTGATGAGTGTGGGCGGGGACTCGATTGATGTGGGCAGGGCCTTGATGAGTGTGGGCGGGGACTCTATTGATGTGGGCAGGACCTTGATGAGTGTGGGCGGGGACTTGATTGATGTGGGCATGGCCTTGATGAGTGTGGGCGGGGACTCGATTGATGTGGGCAGGGCCTTGATGAGTGAGGGCGGGGACTTGATTGATGTGGGCAGAGCCTTGATGAGTGTGGGCAGGGACTCGATTGATGTGGGCAGGGCCTTGATAAGAATGGGTCAGTCTATGGTCAGAACAATCTAAGGTGAGCGATCACCAGCTTCAGACTCCTATGAACTTATTCAAGCTCTCTGTGACTTTCAGTGACTTCAGAAATTTCGTTGACATGGAAAAAAAACATTTCAGTCATACAATCATACAAAATGAGCTGCGAACATAAAGATCATTAATTAAAGGGGTTATGATTATGAAAAACTGAATTACGTTTTGTTTTCAGATGAGTTAATTTAATATATAAACTGTGCTAACTTTAACTCAAAAATATATTCCAGACATAAAAAGAGCACGTCCAAATTTGTGGCCGTGTTGCGAAATAAATTGTTAAGTTTTCACGCTATGAAAGGAGAAAGAAAAATAGAAAAGGCTAAGAAGAAAAATCTAAACTTTTGTAGTAGAGATGGTTTCGATTTTTGCTTATCAAGACTAAAGCAGGATATTAACTAGGCCAATCTGATGAAACCCTTCAGCAATATGATCACATTTATTATTATCATATAAAAATATACATGGGAAGTGTTACACACGTACTTTAAGACAGACGGACGGACAGACAGGACACAGTAAGGCCCCTCCCACAATGCTACACAGCTGCCTAAGCCAAATAATACTGATTGAAACAAGGGCCCTTAATGTGGTGCAGACAGAAACACGACACGACAACAACACATTCTGTAAAAAACTGTCAATCATGCAGGCATTAGCTTTAAAAATGACGTCATTATCAGAAACATCTCAAAATAGAACATTTTGCTTCTCTTATGAACATAAAGGTTTTGTTTTTGCAATACTTCATTTAAAAAAAAAAAAAAAAAAATCTATACACTTACATTTATTTATATATATAAATTTATAAGCAAGGCATATTGTATTTACCACTTTACGGATAAGCAGTACGATTGTCATATTTGTTTACATGGCTGGGCTCCTCATTTTGAATTTTTTTAATTGATCAACATTAGAGGAAGAATAAAATATTTCAAATAATATATCATAATTAAAAAAACAAACAAACAAAAACACTTTTCCTCAGGCCATTTGAAAGCCGTGAAGCTTGTTTCTGCAACGGAATAAAAATAAAACAGGTAATTGCGACTTTTTAACTCACAATTCTGACTTTTTTCGTGCAATTGTGACTTTTTAACTCACTATTTTCTTGTAATTACGACTTTTCAACTTACAATTCTGACAATTTTTCTGACACTTTCTCACAACTGCTACATTAATCCAGTTCTGACTTTTTTCTCGCAATTGTGACTTTAACAGATTTTTTTTCTTACAATCGCAACTATCTCACAATTCTGACTTTCTTACAATTTCGATTTTTTTTCTTGTAATTGTGTTTTTTACTCATAATTCTGACTTTTCTTGTAATTGCGTTTTTTTTACCTACAATTCTGACTTTTTCTTGTAATTGTGTTTTTTACTCATAATTCTGACTTTTCTTGTAATTGCGTTTTTTTACCTACAATTCTGACTTTTTCTTGTAATTGTGTTTTTTACTCATAATTCTGACTTTTCTTGTAATTGCGTTTTTTTACCTACAATTCTGACTTTTTCTTGTAATTGTGTTTTTTACTCATAATTCTGAATTTTCTTGTAATTGCGTTTTTTTACCTACACTTCTGACTTTTCCTTGTAATTGCGTTTTTTACTCATAATTCTGACTTTTCTTGTAATTGCATTTTTTTACCTACAATTCTGAATTTTTCTTGTAATTGCGTTTTTTACTCATAATTCTGACTTTTCTTGTAATTGTGTTTTTTACTCATAATTCTGACTTTTCTTGTAATTGCGTTTTTTACTCATAATTCTGAGTTTTTCTTGTAATTGCGTTTTTTTACTCATAATTCTGACTTTTTCTTGTAATTGCGTTTTTTACTCATAATTCTGACTTTTTCTTGTAATTGCGTTTTTTACTCATAATTCTGAGTTTTTCTTGTAATTGCGTTTTTTTACTCATAATTCTGACTTTTTCTTGTAATTGCGTTTTTTTAACTCACAATTATGACTTTTTTCTCGCAATTGCATTTTTTTACTTCAATTCTGACTTTTTCTTGTAATCGTGCCTTTTTACTCACAATTCTGACTTTTTCTTGTAATTGCGTTTTTTACTCATAATTCTGACTTTTTCTTGTAATTGCGTTTTTTACTCATAATTCTGAGTTTTTCTTGTAATTGCGTTTTTTTACTCATAATTCTGACTTTTTCTTGTAATTGCGTTTTTTTAACTCACAATTATGACTTTTTTCTTGCAATTGCATTTTTTTACTTCAATTATGACTTTTTCTTGTAATCATGCCTTTTTACTCACAATTCTGACTTTTTTTTGTAATTGCATTTTTTAAACTCACAATTCTGACTTTTTCTTGTAATTGCGTTTTTTTAACTCACAATTATGACTTTTTTCTTGCAATTGCATTTTTTTACTTCAATTCTGACTTTTTCTTGTAATCGTGCTTTTTTACTCACAATTCTGACTTTTTCTTGTAATTGCGGTTTTTTTTAGCTCACAATCCTGATTTTTCCTGCAATTGCGACTTTTTCTCACAATTCTGATTTTTTCTTACAATTGCAAATTTTAATCTCGCAATTCCGAGGAAGAGATTTCTCAGTTCTGAGATGTAATCTCACAAAAGCGAGAAAAAAGTCACAACTGTGAGATAAAAAGTCGCAGTCCCCTCTTAATTTTTTTCATTCCGTTGTGAAAACAGGCTTCCACAGAAAGCTGATATGTGCTTGAGTAATTGGGTCCGTGAGACATCTAAAAAGCAGCAATCGTCTGAACTCGACATCTGTCTCTAGCGCTCCTGTTTCTTCCATTTCCTGTTTCTCTTGACCTTGTGAAACAGCTTCCTTTCGAGAAGGTCCTTAATAGTGAGAAGAAAGTCCATCTGCTGATGCTGAATTTGATTGTCCTTGTCAGTTTGCAGCGTAATCATCAGCGTCAACCGGAGCGGTTTCCTGTCGGGTGACCTTGGCAGGTCGGAGGTCAAACAGGCGGCAGTAGGTTGCGAGGCAACGTGAGTTAGGAGGAAAAGGGGGTCCCTGTGAAGGACAGGAGGAGAGAGGAGAAGAAGACGCAGAGGGAGAGAGAGAGGGAGTCGGCCGCCGCGAAGGTGATGGTGGAGAGCGCGACCTCCGAGTGCAGGAAGGCAGACAGAGGCACGTGGGACACCAGCGTCGGGCTGCCGGAGTTGATGAGCGAGTCGATCTTCTCTGCTTCTTTACTGCAGGCTTCAATCTGCGGATACACAGGAGACCACAGCACACACATCCTTTAGTTCGACTGGGCAGAAATAGGGCATTAAGTCCTTGTAGACAGCTTTAATATTTTTAGGCAAATTGAAGAAACATCTGGAGCACATGATGCAAGCGCATGAAAGCCTGATCCAGGAGTGGAGGAGGGGAGAACACGGCTGAAGGAGAACAGTGGCTACGAGAAACACCGTTTTACACAAATAACGTTGTTAACCAAAGATAGTATGAGAAAAGTATATAATGTTATTTGAGGAGTGAGAGTCAACCGGACAACCGTCATTTTTAAAGGTTAGATCTAAAAAAAAAAAAAGAAAAGAAAATAATAATAGAGTAAATTCAGATCAATTAAGACATTTTTTAGACGAGTGGAAATTCTAATTATCCTGAATTGACCTCTAAAAATATGTTATATTGATTGATATTAATATTGATATTACACTAATTTCACTTTTTTGTTCACTTTAAAAACTAATAATTAATAATGTTCAATGTAATCTTTAGCAAACTTCAAAATGAATATCCATTTTTCATACTGTACATTATAATTTTAGCATTTCTTCTTTTTCAATATTTTATTTATTAACTTTTTATATCATTACATTACTTGTAATAATACAAAACAGTTAGATTATTAATTATTCATTAATTTATTTTGAAAAAATAATATCAGCAGAGCTTAAAACGAACACTTGGCACCAAATGAGAGTAAAGATCAGCGTTGGCGAGTAAAAGAAACGTGTCCATCGCAGCTAACCGCCACACTTTTATGATTTCTAACAATGCAATGTTATGAGAACATGAAAAAACACCATGAAAGTTTAAACTTTGACAATTGAAATATTCAAGCGCAAGAAGACGCGAAAGAGAACTAAATCCGTCACTCGCTGTGTGGGAAGTTTTCTGGACGCATACTTCGGACGTTTGCTCGGAGAAACCTTCCCACACAGCGAGTAACGGATTTAGTTCTCTTTCGCGTCTTCTTGCGCTTGAATATTCACAATGAACTCAATTTAGATTTTTTATCACAATAGTGACTTTTTATCTCACAATTTGGACTTGTTAACTCACAATTCCGACTTTTTAACTCACAATTGCAACATTTTAACTCACAATTCCGACATTTTAACTCACAATTGTGACTTTTTAACTCACAATTGCGACATTTTAACTCACAATTGTGACTTTTTAACTCACAATTGCGACATTTTAACTCACAATTCCGACATTTTAACTCACAATTGCGACATTTTAACTCAAAACTGTGACTTTTTAACTCACAATTGCGACATTTTAACTCACAATTGTGACTTTTTAACTCACAATTCCTACTTTTTAACTCACAATTGCGTCATTTTAACTCACAATTGTGACTTTTAAACTCACAATTGCAACATTTTAACTCACAATTGTGACTTTTAAACTCACAATTGCGACATTTTAACTCACAAGTGTGACTTTTTAACTCACAATTGCGACATTTTAACTCAAAACTGTGACTTTTTAACTCACAATTGTGACTTTTTAACTCACAATTCCGACTTTTTAACTCACAATTCTGACTTTTTAACTCACAATTGCGACATTTTAACTCACAAGTGTGACTTTTTAACTCACAATTGCGACATTTTAACTCAAAACTGTGACTTTTTAACTCACAATTGTGACTTTTTAACTCACAATTCCGACTTTTTAACTCACAATTCTGACTTTTTAACTCACAATTGCGACATTTTAACTCACAAGTGTGACTTTTTAACTCACAATTGCGACATTTTAACTCAAAACTGTGACTTCCCTTTCGAAGGGAACTCGAGTTGCGTCGTACAACGCTAGGGGAACCGCCTCTGCGGGAACCGGTGTCTGAAACTAATATCCAATCTCGTCAATACCAACTTGACCGGCGACAGCCCATGACGTCATATCGACGCGCCCCACGTGTATATAAGGGGCGCTCAGATAACATGTCATCAGCTTTTCGTCTTCAGGGACTGTATGTTTGAAACACTATCGTAGCATTATGAAATGCACATGCAAACTAAGTGTGTGCTTCCGTGTCACTCGTTATCTGACACCAGATACACACACGAGCTGTGCGCTCTCTGTCTGTGAAGAGCACGCACGGGCAGTTCTCGAGGGAGCTGCTGGTGCAAACTGTGAATGTTCCATTCTCGTCTGGGTCTCTTCCCGAGGGAAGAGAGTTCAGCATCTGCGCCTGGTGGTTCGGGTCCCGCTCGCGCTGAGGCAGAGCGGCGACTCAGATCATAGGGCGTTCGGATGGAGCTCGCCGAACAGTTGAGAGGGGTGTGACCGCTCGCGCGATTCGGCGGATCGCGAGAAGGAGCGGCTGGGAGTGGATGCGCTGTTTCTACATCTGCAGTCCAGCGGTGAGTGCTCTTCCAACCGAGCAGGAGATGGCTGGAGAGGGTGAGTAAATACTGATTTCTCTCAGCTACCCTGTGCCGCGTATGCTGAGCTGTTGATTATGGAACGCGCTGCAGGCAGATTACGGTTTCCATGGCAGCGCGTCAGGAGAGGGGCCGCGCGCATTCAATGAATGACGATCGGTTTCTCCCTGGCCATATTTCTACAGCTCTAGTGAGCTTTCCATGTTTTCCTAAATACTGAGGTTGAGGGGACATGGAAGAACCCATATTCTAAATATTCCTTATACATGTATGTAAAGAAAGTATATATGTATTATAGGCTATAGGGTGGTATGTGTCATGGAGATTAGCTCGCCACCCTGTGGCCGCAGGATGAACTGTTGGGCAATATAATAGTAATATGATACATTTTCATTTACTCATATGTAAATACTGAAGTATTTCTCTTTAGACCTCGGTTCCCTGTTCGGGTTTATTTTGGAAGGAATATGGGTACGTATTGATGCTGGAAGTAGCCAACTAATGATAAACTTTATTGTTTGGCACTTCCTGCATGGATACAGCTCAAACTTTGCCATCTAGGGTCCTAAAGTGACATTTCCCTTAGATGGCAGGGCATACGTGGCAGCGGGTCAGGCTGGTGCTTCTCTGCACACGATGACTGTGTGGCAGGCGCACCAGGCTGTCCTGCGGAGGTAGAGGGTTGGAATGATTTACCCTCTATGTTCTCTGTAAGCCGCAGTTTCTACATCAGGCCAGAGCTGGGCCTATGACATTAATTCTGATGGCCCGCCATTGGCGTGATAATGAGACTCCCTTTCAGGCTGTAAGGGCGGTAGGATCCACGTTTCCATGGTGGAGACTGCCACCCTGTGGCCGCAGGTTGAATTGGCTATGGGAAATTACTATGTATTTCTTAGAATGTAGCGCTCCCTGTTTAGGAGGCTGGCAGAGATTTTGTGTGTGTATGTATGTATGTATGTTTATGTATATATACATATACGCATGAGGGGTGCGTGTGTGTGTATATATATGAATATATATGCAGTTACATTACAAATAAGCAGGGCTATTTGTATATGGGCCCCCTTTTTCAGTAAGGGAGTGCAGTTATATACTTATTAGCCCCCTGAGGTCCCCTGTGTATGGTCAGTGAGTTGGCCTTCCCACTTGAGTGTGGTTAAGGCTGCTGCTGTGTGTAGGCAGGCCCTCTTGAATATTCAAGACAGGCCGCCTTCACAGCCACCTTGGGTTAGGACAGTCTTGTGCAGTTAGACAAACTGATACAATACGTTGACCTCAGGAATGCTGATGTGTTCGATCGAGGCATTTCCTCTCTGTCTGAGGAAGAGAGTCAGTGGGTAGGTCTCCACTCTGTGGTGTGTGGAGGCCCCGGCCCCTAGGAGTGCCAGGTAGTTTCAGGAGTGGCCGCGCTGGGGCGAGCCCCAGGGTTGCAGGCCATCCACAACTAGTAGTCTGGCTGTCAGGTAAGCTGGCCTTAACAGGCCGCCCTGTATGCTGACGTGTCTTCCTGTAGGCAAGCCCCAGGGCTGCAGACTATCCACGACTAGTAGTCTTGCTGTCAGGTGAGCTGGCCTTAGCAGGCCGCCCTGTATGCTAATATGCCTCCCTGTGGGTGAGCCCAGGGTTGCAGGCATTGGAAAATAGCTGCTAGTCTAAGCTATCAGGTAAGCTGGCCTTAGCAGGCCGCCCTGTATGCTAACATGCTTCCCTGTGGGCGAGCCCAGTGTTGCAGGCATTGGATAGCTGTTAGTCTGAAGCGAGCCCCAGTGCTGTAGGCCTCGGACAACTAGTCTGTCTCGCTATCAGGTGAGCTGGCCTCAGCAGGCCGCCCTGTGTGCTAGCGGGCCTCCCTGTGGGCGAGCCCCAGGTTTGTAGGCCATAGACGACTAGTAGTCTCTCTGTCAGGCGAGCTGGCCTTAGCAGGCCGCCCTGTACACTAGCGGGCCTCCCTGTGGGCGAGCCCAAGGGTTGCAGGCCCTAGACTGCCAGCTACCAGTTAGCCGGCCACTGTGGTCTCTCTGAAGTGAGCCCCAGTGGCTGGGTGTCGGCGAGCATGTACTTAAAATAGTACTAAGCTCCCTGAGTCTGTTAAACAGTGGTGGAAGGCTCGTAGGCTGTGAGCACTCCCCTGGCGAGGGTCCCCTCTAGAGTGCACGGCCTCCATGGCACCATTGACATAGGTGCTGTGCAGATCCTAGGATTGAGCAGAATAACTCCCCTCACTTGTTAGGGTCGATAGCACTTCGCTGAGTTCTGCTCTTCAGGATGCCCGTCTCTAAAATCCGGTCTGAGTTGGTTGACTGCCTTTCTGCAGTCCCTCTTTCTGGATGTCTCTTGGTGAGACTTCTGTTGGAGGCGCTGTTTCCGAGGAAACAGTCAGGTCGTTGGCAGACTGGGCTACTAGCACAGCTAGAGGCCGGGTCAGCCTCCCTGGTGGCATTCAGGGTTGACTTCGTTCCCCTGGGAAGTGACTGGCTGGGTTGCCTACGGGCCCCAGGCCACGCTCTCTCGAGGGACCCCTTCTGTGGAAATGTTGGTTTCAGGCCTTGGTGCGGCCTTGGCAGGTCTCCACACATAAGATATGGAGGCTGCTTTGAGGCTTGACGCTGAGGGTTGGAAATGGGAGCGCTGTCACTGACAGCCCAGCTATGGCCTTAGGCTATGTGCACTTCCCTCGTGAACGTCCCTGGGGAGTGCACGGCCTCCATGGCACTGTTAATAACAGATGTCATGTAGATCCTAGGATCGGGCAGAGAAACTCCCCTTGCTTATTAGGGTCGATAGCTCTTTGCGGAGTTCTGCTCTCCAGGATGCCCGTCTCTAAATCCGGTCTGAGTTGATCTACTGCCTTTCTGCAGTTCCTCTTTCTGGATGTCTCTTGGTGAGACTCCTGTTTGAGACGTTGTTTCTGAAGAAACAGTCAGGCTATGGGCAGACTAGGCTACTAGCACAGCTAGAGGCCAGGTCAGTCTCCATCACGGCCTTGGGCCATGTATAACTCCCCTCATAACGTTGAGCAAGGTGACTCCCCTCGCTTGCAAGGGTCGTTAGCACTTCGCTGAGTCCTGCTCTCCAGGATGCCCGTCTCTAAATCCGGTCTGAGTTGATCTACTGCCTTTCTGCAGTTCCTCTTTCTGGATGTCTCTTGGTGAGACTTCTGTTTGAGACGTTGTTTCTGAAGAAACAGACAGGTCGTTGGCAGACTACGCTACTAGCATAGCTAGAGGCCGGGTCAGCCTCCCTGGTGGCATTCAGGGTTGACTTCGTTCCCCTTAGAAGTGACTGGCCGGGCCGCCTTCGGGCCCCGGGCCACGCTTCCTCTAGGGACCCCTTCTGTCGAATTGGTTTGTCCCAGGCCTTGGTGCGGCCTTGGCAGGTCTCCACACATGAGATATGGAGGTTGCTTTGAGGCTTGGCGCTGAGGATTGGGCTATGGCCTTAGGCTATGTGCACTTCCTTCGCTGGAATGCACGGCCTCCATGGCGCCGTTAACATAGGTGCTATGTAGATCCTAGGACCGGGCAGAGTAACTCCCCTTGATTGTTAGGGTCGATAGCTCTTCGCTGAGTTCTGCTCTCTAGGATGCCCGTCTCTAAAATCCGGTCTGAGTTGGTTTACTGCCTTTCTGCAGTCCCTCTTTCTGGATGTCTCTTGGTGAGACTCCTGTTTGAGACGCTGTTTTCAAGGAAACAGACAGGTTGTTGGCAGACTAGGCTACTAGCACAGCTAGAGGCCGGGTCAGCCTCCCTGGTGGCATTCAGGGTTGACTTCGTTCCCCTGTGAAGGAAAGTGACTGGCCGGGCCGCCTTCGGGCCCCGGGCCACGCTCCCTCAAAGGGACCCCTTCTGTCGAAGTGGTTTGTCCCAGGCCTTGGTGCGGCCTTGGCAGGTCTCCACACATGAGGTATGGAGGTTGCTTTGAGGCTTGGCGCTGAGGATTGGGCTATGGCCTTAGGCTATGTGCACTTCCTTCGCTAGAATGCACGGCCTCCATGGCGCCGTTAACATAGGTGCTATGTAGATCCTAGGACCGGGCAGAGTAACTCCCCTTGATTGTTAGGGTCGATAGCTCTTCGCTGAGTTCTGCTCTCTAGGATGCCCGTCTCTAAAATCCGGTCTGAGTTGGTTTACTGCCTTTCTGCAGTCCCTCTTTCTGGATGTCTCTTGGTAAGACTCCTGTTTGAGACGCTGTTTTCAAGGAAACAGACAGGTTGTTGGCAGACTAGGCTACTAGCACAGCTAGAGGCCGGGTCAGCCTCCCTGGTGGCATTCAGGGTTGACTTCGTTCCCCTGTGAAGCCGGGCCGCCTTCGGGCCCCGGGCTACGCTCCCTCAAAGGGACCCCTTCTGTCGAAGTGGTTGGTCCCAGGCCTTGGTGCGGCCTTGGCAGGTCTCCACACATGAAATATGGAAGCTGCTTTAAGGTTTAGTGCTGAAGCTTTTTGACCGCTGGGAGCGCTGTCACTGACAGCCCAGTGGGACCCCAGGGGTAAGTGGTCTGGCATTTCATTTGATTGCCTGATTCTGACAGTGGTCACTGCCATAATTTGGCATGCACTCCCCTCAGCATGGCGGCGTGGGTATATCGTTCCCCTAGCGTTGTACGACGCAACTCGAGTTCCCTTCGAAAGGGAACGTCTCAGGTTACGTATGTAACCATAGTTCCCTGAGAACAGGGAACGAGACGTTGCGTCTCCCTGCCATGCCTCAGGGCCCGCCTGCTTACAGTCCCTTCAGACGATAAGCGGATGACATGTTATCTGAGCGCCCCTTATATACACGTGGGGCGCGTCGATATGACGTCATGGGCTGTCGCCGGTCAAGTTGGTATTGACGAGATTGGATATTAGTTTCAGACACCGGTTCCCGCAGAGGCGGTTCCCCTAGCGTTGTACGACGCAACGTCTCGTTCCCTGTTCTCAGGGAACTATGGTTACATACGTAACCTGAGACGTTTTTAACTCACAATTGTGACTTTTTAACTCACAATTCCGACTTTTTAACTCACAATTGCGACATTTTAACTCACAATTGTGACTTTTAAACTCACAATTGCGACATTTTAACTCACAATTGTGACTTTTTAACTCACAATTGTGACTTTTTAACTCACAATTGTGACTTTTTAACTCACAATTGTGACTTTTTAACTCACAATTCCGACTTTTTAACTCACAATTCTGACTTTTTAACTCACAATTGTGACATTTTAACTCACAATTCCGACTTTTTAACTCACAATTCCGACTTTTTAACTCACAATTCCGACTTTTTAACTCACAATTGCGACATTTTAACTCACAATTGTGACTTTTTAACTCACAATTGCGACATTTTAACTCACAATTCCGACTTTTTAACTCACAATTGTAACATTTTAACTCACAATTCCGACATTTTAACTCACAATGGCGACTTTAATGAACAATTCTATTTTTTTCTTAGAATTGTGAGAAAAAGTTGCAATTGCAACTTCTTTTTAATATTACTGTCTAGTTTTGGGATATGTGATATTTCATTTTTTCTTTTTTAATAAATCTGCAAAATGTCAAGAATTCTGTGTTGTTCAATATGGGGTGCTGTGTGTACATTAACGAGGAAATAAATGAACTTAAATGATTTTAGCAAATGGCTGCAATATAACAAAGAGTGAAAAATTTAAGGGGGTCTGAATACTTTCCGCACCCACACACGCATATATATGTACGTGTGTGTGTGTGTATACACATATATACTTACATACATACATACATATATATATTCCATCATTCAGGACACAGAAAGACTGCGAAGGCGCAGCTGCATGATTTTGTGACGGTCACACACACCTGCAGTGGCGTCGGCTGCTGATCCACCGGCACGATGAGGATGATGATCTCGGAGTCGATGCTCAGATAGCCGAAGATGTCGCACTGAGGAACAGAGATGTGCAGCCGCAGGATCTTCAGGATGTCATGCAGCGTCACCGGCTGATTGCGATTCAGCTGAAACACACACACACGCGGTGTCAATTTCATCACAAACACACGCTAAATATAAATATGCATTTATCTCTTAGCACATAAACACCTTGAAAATAAAGATGCAACTTTATATAACTAGTAAATTTCATGTAGTTTGTTGCTCGAACACTGATCCCATTCATCCAATTGATAACGTAAGATAATACATTTAAGTTAATGCTATGAGAGCATAAATATACTCAGAGGTTTGATGTAAACCATGTTGTCAGGGAAGTTAATGTGCATGTCACACGCGTGAATGATCAATGCTGCCCCCTGCTGACTGACTGATGTCAATGCCACTGAAATCCCTTTAAAACACCAGAGGAGATGGAGTGACACATTTACCTTGGCAAAGATGTTCATCTGCGATTTGTTCCAGAGGATCTGCAGCATTCCTGCACACACCGGACAACAGGCGCCTGCATAGAGTTAAAAGAGATTATTACGGATTTATTTCAGCTCATTATTCCGTTTTAGTTTCTTACACAAAAAGGTTTGAGATGAGGGGTGTACACTGACCCGGTGGAGTGACGGGACGGCAGCCGTCAGTGGACAGAGGAGCACACGGTACGGCGTTACAGCCCGAGTCCGACGAGAACTCCGACACGGCTCCAACTGCATGACAGCGGCCCTGATAATCCACGGCGACGCGGTCTGAGAAGGCTTCGCACACCGTACTGTAGGTCTCTCCGTTGTGGCCGCACACTTCTCTGGGCCTCCTGCAGGCATCCTACAACACACACACACACACACACACACACACACACATGATGATGATGATGATGATGATGATGATGATGATGATGCTTGCAGCTCAGACTTCAGAGGTGAAATATCAATTTTACAAAAGCTTGTTTTAGTAACCCAGAAATTGGGTTGTTTTAACCCAGCTGTTAGGTTGATGTTTTAATCCAGCAGCGATTGGATTGTTTTAACCCAGTGGTGATTGGGTTATTTTAACTCAGCGATTGGGTTGTTGTTTTAACCCAGCAGCGATTGGATTGTTTTAACCCAGTGGTGATTGGGTTATTTTAACTCAGCGATTGGGTTGTTGTTTTAACCCAGCAGCGATTGGATTGTTTTAACCCATTGGTGATTGGGTTGTTGTTTTAATCCAGTGGTGTTTGGGTTGTTTTAACCCAGTGATTGGGTTGTTGGTTTAGTAACCCAGAAATTGGGGTGTTTTAACCCAGAGACTGGGTTGTTTTAACCGAGCTATTAGGTTGTTGTTTTAATCCAGCGGCGATTGGGTTAATTTAACTCAGCGATTGAGTTGTTTTAACTCAGCGATTGGGTTGTTTTAACTCAGCGATTGGGTTATTTTAACTCAGCGATTGAGTTGTTTTAACTCAGCGATTGGGTTGTTTTAACTCAGCGATTGGGTTATTTTAACTCAGCGATTGGGTTATTTTAACTCAGCGATTGAGTTGTTTTAACTCAGCGATTGGGTTATTTGAACTCAGCGATTGGGTTATTTTAACTCAGCGATTGGGTTATTTTAACCCAGAAGCGATTGGATTGTTTTAACCCAGTGGTGATTGGGTTATTTTAACTCAGCGATTGGGTTATTTTAACCCAGAAGCGATTGGATTGTTTTAACCCAGTGGTGATTGGGTTATTTTAACTCAGCGATTGGGTTGTTGTTTTAATCCAGTGATTGGGTTGCTGTTTTAGTAACCCAGAAATTGGGGTGTTTTAACCCAGAGACTGGGTTGTTTTAACCCAGCTATTAGGTTGTTGTTTTAACCCAGCGGCGATTGGGTTATTTTAACTCAGCGATTGGATTGTTTTAACCCAGTGGTGATTGGGTTGTTTTAACCCAGCAATTGGTTTGTTGTTTTAACCCAGTGATTGGGTTGTTTTAACCCAGTAGTGATTGGGTTGTTTTAACCCAGTAGTGATTGGGTTGTTTTAACCCAGCAATTGGTTTGTTGTTTTAATCCAGCAATTGGTTTGTTGTTTTAATCCAGTGATTGGGTTGTTTTAACCCAGTAGTGATTGGGTTGTTTTAACCCAGTAGTGATTGGGTTGTTTTAACCCAGTGGTGATTGGGTTGTTTTAACCCAGCAATTGGTTTGTTGTTTTAATCCAGTGATTGGGTTGTTTTAACACAGTGATTGGGTTAAATGTTTGCCCAACCTGCTGAATAGTTTTATTTAACTCAACTATTTAAAAATGACTGTATTGTTGCTTAAAACGAACCCAAAATATGTTGGAAATTAACATTCATTAATCAGTTTAATGAATAATAATTTAACAATAAACATTTATTAAATTGTTTATTAATAAATGTCAACCTTTTGATTATTATTATATTATTATGAGTCAGATTTTTAATTTCCATCCTATTTTGGGTATTTTAAGCAACAATACAGTCATTTTTAAACAGTAATTTTTACAATACAGTCATTTTTAACCCTTTAAGATGTTAAAAAACTGCATGTTTTGAACGTTCACAGAACTTAATGGGAATGTTTTAAACGTAGTAAACGTTTTTAGAAGGTTATTACAGGTTGATGCAAAATTACAAAGCAGGTCGAATGAAAACGTACAAACAAGATTTTGTGAATTTCCCACCAAAACATAAAATAGTTAAAAACATAAACATAATAGTAGAGTGCTGGTCAATTTAGTTTCAACTTTAACCCTGTAAAGCCTGACATATATATATATATATATATATATATATATATATAAATAAATGATATTCATGATTTTTCTAATATATGACGATCAAGCAAATCTGCTTCAGTTCAGATGAAATATTACTAACAATATTAAAGTTATTCTTTGATTTACTTGATAAAAATCAGTGCAGATTTCACAGCTGAAGGAGGACATTTGTGCAATTATACTAAAAGACGTTTACTTGATAACGGTCTAAACTATAAATCAGACTGGAGGAGATTGTGTGCGAACGCTTCATCAGATCATTCAGAGGTATTAGAAATCCATGATCAGATTTGATCCAGTATAGGGTTAACCGGACCTGACAGTGTCCGCTGTACGCCAGGCTCTTGCTCCGCAGGTGCAGCAGACACAGGTTGGCGTGCTCGATGTTGTCTGTGTCACAAACCGGATCCAGCTGGTTCTGGTCACAGCCGGACGGACGGGTCACACACTCGTACTGTGGGCAGCGATAGTCCGACAGGTCCGTCAAACACACCTGACGCTTGGGGATGCACCTGTGAACCAACGAAACACGTTTACTGTCATTCTGCTCCTGCTCTTCATCATCTCGTCATGACATGTCACAGTTAAGAACGATTCGCTAACGTTGCCATTAGGTTATGAAAACGTTCTCTGAATGTTGAAAATGTTTCGCGAACATTCCAGTCTTCAAACGTTACTTTTGAATCTTCTCTGAATGTTCCGAAACAAATAGCAACAACATTCCGTGAACGTTGAACGTGAACAACATTCTTACAACTTTGCCAGAACGTTCTGAAAACGTTCCCTGTTAGCTGTAATATTTAAAGTGGTAAATCAGGCTGATTAACTTCAGGTTACAGTGGACACTAATAATACGGATCCGCGCCGAACTCTCTTCCATGATCCTGTCGTTCAGTAAAGTGAGGTCTGCGTCATGAAAGCACCTCAGTCAGATGTTTAACATCAAGGCTTCGCCATTTTATCATCTTGTTTACAAAGGAACAAACATTTCCTTTGAAAAGCGGGCCAAGCAGATGTTACGCAACACGCACTGCTGTGTTACATAAGACAGATGTGGAAAGACCTCGAACAGACCTCTGTGGAGTCTCTGAGAATGATGGATCTACGCGTTTCAAAGCTTTCTAGTAATTTCTTTCATCATTACGCCTCAAAATGTCATTATTACTTTTATTAATCATGCACAACACTTATTTCAGTAATATTAACACACACACACAAAATTACATTAAAAAAGTTTTTGTGTTATTATTGTTTTTTTTTTTTTTAAATATGTCTTTATAGTTTTTATTAATTGTTCCGTTATATTAATACATTTTAGTTTCAGTTATTTTTGTGCATGAGGGTAACCTTAATGAAAACAAGAAATGTTTAACTTGCTGAAATAAAATACATTTTTTATTATACATAAATATAATATATATAATATATAATATTTTATTTTCATACCGCAATTTAGTTGCAATTAACCCTGATTTTTATTTAATTTTTTTAAATATTTTACTATATTTTAGTATTATTATTATTTATTAAACATTTAAGTATTTTATCATATTGTTTTTATTAATTTATTTATATTATTGCAGCAATTTATGAATATTAAACCTTATTATTACTACAGTTATTCATTATTTTAAATATTGCAGTTTAATTATTATTAATATTTATGCGATTATTATATACATTAATCTCTATTTTTATTATTTTTAATGTGTTCCTATTAAACTGTAGTATCAATGATTATTATTTATTAAACATGTGTGTCTTTTATCATATTACTGATGTTAATCTTCAATAATACAGCATGTTGCAGGAAAAATTTACTGAAATACTTCATTATTAAATGATTTTATTATTTAGATTTTTTTTTGACATGTATTAAATTAAACTTACCATTAGGAGAAATATTTAATTTAATTGATAATATTTTAATTTTAATATTAAAAATTAATTGACTGATACGTTTTTTATTTCTACTTATTAAACTCTAGCATTATCAGTTACTATTATTATTATTATTATTATTATTAATAATAATGAAACTTGTGTCTTTCATCATATCAGCCCTGTTAAAATCACAGCCTTTTGTTTTAATAACGGCATATTGATGAGATTAATCACACTAATGGTGTTATGGTGTTCAGTTGAAGTGCCCGCTGGAAACTCTAGAGGGCACTCCACTACACACTCACTCACTCACCCATTCACTCACTCACAGACACTGACTACATTTCCCAGAATCCCCGTACCTGACACTGATCACATCACCAGCTGCAGCACATTACCCACACATTTGCGAAGTCTTGTTTCCTATTGGTGCAGTTCTGAGCGTTATTTCCCTGTGTTTGTCTTCCTGTCGGATTTATCGTTTATGACCCTTGCTGCCTGCCTTACTGACCTGTTGCCTGGATTATCAAGACAAACCTGCCTGTTCCCTGCCATTACTGTTTGCTGTTTCCTTGACCATCGCCTGTTTGACTACGTTTTTGAATAAAGCTCGCAACTAGTTAACCCAACCGTTACAAATGGATTCAGAAAGCACATCTACAGTTTCACACCTGAACAAACACGAGTCTGAGCGGATAAACAGAGGCGGGAGCAGCAGGTGACGTACCTCTGGTTCCTCGGGCAGGGGTTCGGCAGGCAGGGATCGATGCTTCTGCACGAGCCGAAAACAAACTGGTTGTCTCTGAAGCCGACACATCGCGCCACACACGCGCTGGGGTACGTGCGTCCGTTACCGGCACACACCGGCACAAAATGATCCGCGCAGCCGCAGGGCAGACCTGAGGAGGAGGACCACGTGCTGTCATCTGTCCATTTCAGGATCACGCTTTTATTTACTATTATCATTTCTGCTCAACAAAGCTGCATTTATTTGATCAAACATACAGTCAAATGATATTCTATGTGAATATAGAGTAAATTATGCACAAAAAAAATCAAAGAATCCATTCATCAGGGAAACACTGAATTGATCAAAACTGACATTTATAATGTTATAAAAGATTCTATTTCAAATAAATGCAGTTTTTAAACTTTCTATTCATTAAAGAATCCCGAGAAATAAAATGGATGACGGTTTCCACGAAAATATGAACCGTTTTCAACATTGATAATAATCATAAATCATATCAGAATGATTTCTGAAGGATCATGTGACTCTGAAGACTGGAGGAATGATGCTGAAAATTCAGCTTTGATCACTGGATATAAATTACACTGTACTATATATTCACATAGAAAACACATGATTTACATTAGAATAATATTTCACTATTTTTTTGATCAAATAAATGCTAAGCATACAAGACGTCTTTACAAAACATTAAAAATGATTACAAATTTGAGCATTATTTGGGCAGACGGCACACACCTGTGAAGAGCCGGCGGTCCTCGTCCGAGCCGTCGGCGCGCAGACACTGGCGGGACGAACACACGCTTTCACCAGCGAAGCAGGAGCAGGGCTGGCAGTCGAGCCGGAACGACGAACCGTGAGCTGCGCGGGACACAACATCAGAATCAGTGTTCAACAGAGAGCAGCACACCGGACTCGTCTCGGATCATCGTTCAATTCTCAAGCTGAATATAACACACGCTAAACACATTCAGCTTTATTACGAACTAGAAAATGGTTGTGAGATCTGATGTTGTGGCCTGACACGCGTCGCTCGACGCGGCACATCTGTGTCAAATAAAGAGGAGCAAAAATAAACATGAAAGAAAAGGCAATAAACTCATTCAGGTTCAAACCAACATGAGCCGTTTACAAAAGAAAGAGAGAAAAAGACCATTTTGCAAATTATATAGAGTTGTATTCTATTTTTGAAGGTATTAAGAGACTAATAGTACTATCAATTATTATTATTATTAATTAAACATATTTTATATATATATATATACACTATTATAGTACAAATAGTACTATTATCAATTATTATTATTATTAATTAAACATATTATATATATATATATACACTATTATAGTACAAATAGTACTATTATCAATTATTATTATTATTATTAATTAAACATATTATATATATATATATATACACACACACTATTATAGTACAAATAGTACTATTATCAATTATTATTATTATTTATTAAACATATTATATATATATATATATATATATATATATATATATATATATATATATATATATATATATATGTAGTTGCAATTAACCCTGACTTAAATAATTTATTGGATATTTTTTTATTTATTGAATATTAAATGTTATGATTTTATATCATTTGGTTTTATTAATGGATTTGTTTCACGTGGCAATTTGTAAAAATATTTTATTTTATTCAATTTACAGTTTTTTATTTCAACTTTTACTATTATCAATTGTTATTATTATTATTTATTAAACATATCAAGAGCTGGGATTGAGATATGATAATGAGCATTTAATTTCCGACCAATCACAACAGACCGGGCCATCTGACCAATCAGAGCAGAGCAGCTCTCTGAAAGGCGGAGCTTAGAGAGACTGAATCCTCGAACAAATCTTTCCAGACTCTGAGAGGAAATGAAAGTGTTTGTGAGCCTCTTACTCTTGCGCTGTCCTGCGATGAGGCAGGTCTTGGTGGTGTCGAAGCACGGCATCTCAGCGCAGTTCTCCAGCCGGCCGCTCTGACCGCAGGTGCAGACCTCGTAGCAGCCCACCTGTCCGCTCCTCGTGGGCACTTGGATTCGGGCGTCCATGGGCACCAGGAACTCTGACGCTTCGCCGAGTTTACAGCCTTCGAAACGTACAGAAAACACATTTCTCTGTGGTGACATCACCATCCTGACACTGATGGCACACTTGCCATTCCTTTGTAATTAATGGAAAATGTACTAGTTAAAATTGTTTCAAAGTAAATCCTATGACACTTTTTTGTTTGTTTTTATAAAAAAATATTGAGAAAAAATCGATTAAATAACTAAAATGTTAAATGTTAAAATATATAAAATTCTTGTTAAAATAAAAACGACTAAATAAATAAATATATAAATGATATATAAATCAATGCTTTTGATTAAATAAATGATTAAAATGAACAAAATAAAAGCAATTAATTCAATAAAAAATTTTATATTTTAATAATATTAAAATATATAACTATGTTACTCGAATAAAATAAATGAAATAAATATTAATATAAATAATGATTTAAATGATGATAAAATATATGAAATTTGTAAAATGAATAAAATAAATTAAATAAATAAAAATGTTGATTTTAAAAACAGTGTTAAAATATATAAATGATATATAAATCAATGCTTTTGATTAAATAAATGAGTAAAATGAATAAAATAAATCAAAGCAATTAATTCAATAAAAAATGTTGATTTTAATAATATTAAAATATATAACAATGTTATTCGAATAAAATAAATATTAATATAAATAATGATGCATAAATGACTGCTTTTGATTAAATAAATAAATAAATGATTTAAATGAAAAAAAACAATTTCATTTAAATTAATTCAAAAATAATTAATTCAATAAATAAAATGTCGATTTAAAATATATAACATTGTTATTAAAAAATAATAATAATAAATACATTAATTAATTAAATAAAAATGACTTCTTTTTATTAAATAAATGACTAAAATAAATAAACAAATAAAAAATGCATCAGTACAGTACTATAGTGAGCTTTTTTTAAAATAAAGTAGCAATATTATGTTTATAACATATTCATTTTTTATAGTATTAATTCTATCTTTATACATGAAAACAGAATTATTTTTTTATGTAATTTAAATTTAAGGATTGCGTGAGGGGGTCCATGGCATCTAAAAGATTGAAAACCCCCGTCTTAATAACATCATTTCAGCTCGTATGTGTTTACGGTACCAGGTACGCAGAAGTACGGCAGGCAGTCTTGTCCGGGACTGCAGCCTTTCCTGTTGACTTCACAGAGGTGATTGCTGGGACACGGGTTGGGGTTGCAGGGATGGATGACTTCTTCGATTATGTTGTCGAAGGGACTGGGAGCTGCAGACACCAGGAAAGAGATCAGATCACAGGGACACAATCGGACACGAGCGGCGGCGGATCGGCGCTCACTCACTGAGGTATCTCTGCAGCGGGATGCAGCGCTCCGGATCGTCGGTGGGCGACAGCAGGTCGCAGATGCGCTCCGGCGTCTGGCCTTCACGGAAGCGCTTCCGGTCACCGCACTGACTCAGGATATCCACACAGTCCGACCTGCACAGACATAGATCATTCCTGTTTATTATGGAATATTGTAAATGATTTATCGTTTTAAATTCATAATAACTTCCTCTCACAGCATCCATGACGAGGGCGGGGCATCCTGTCACTCACATGAGATCCACCAATAGCAAACCACAACCATCAAATCAACTCCCCACAGACACAATCAAGCCCCGCCTACATTTGTTCTTGTTTGAGAAGCGTTTCACTCGAATGTTCCGTGAAGTTGAATGTCATGTTAACCTGACAGTAATTCAGAATTGATTTGAGGATGTAGAGATGTTGTGTCAGTGCTGATGTAATGTTTCTTTTAATGAAATTCTAACTTTTTAACCATTCCAGCAAGAAAACTGTCGTCATTTTTGCCTAAAAATAATAATCATGCACAAAAAAGTGCTGGGTTAAAAACAACCCAAGTTGGGTTGAAAATGGATGTAGCAAGCAATTGGGTTGTTTTAACTCAGTAGTTGGGTTAAATGTCTCTCCAACCTGCTGGGTAGTTTGATTCAACTCAACTATTGTTTAAAAATGAACACAAAATATGTTGGAAATTAAAATCAGACACATAATTACTAGAGGCAACAATAATAATCAAAGGTGAACATTTATTAATCAGCAATTTAATAAAAGTTTGTATTATTTATTACATGCATAAATAAAAGTAATAAAAATTACTTTCCAACATATTTTGGGTTAATTTTAAGCAACAATGCAGTCATTTTGAAACAATAGTTGAGTTAAATAAAACTAAATAAATAAAACAACCCATTCGCTGGGTTAAAACAACAACCCAATTGATGGGTTAAAACACCCATTCTTTGGGTTAAAACAACAACCCAATCGCTAGGGTAAAATAACCCAGTCGCTGGGTTAAAACAACCCATTCGCTGGGATAAAACAACAACCCAAATACTGAGTTAAAAAACCCATTCTTTGGGTTAAAACAACCCAATCGCTGGGTTAAAACAACAACCCAATCACTGGGTTAAAACAACAACCCAATCGCTAGGGTAAAAGAACCCAATCGCTGGGTTAAAACAACAATAACAACCCAATCGCTGGGTTAAAACAACAACAACAATCCAATCGCTGGGTTAAAACAACAACAACAATCCAATCGCTGGGTTAAAACAACAACCCAATTGATGGGTTAAAACAAACTATTCACTGGGTTAAAACACAACCCAATCGCTGGGTTAAAAAACCCATTCTTTGGGTTAAAACAACAACCCAATCACTAGGGTAAAAGAACCCAATCGCTGGGATAAAACACAACCCAATCGCTGGGTTAAAACAACAACCCAAATACTGAGTTAAAATACCCATTCTTTGGGTTAAAACAAAAACCCAATCGCTGGGTTAAAACAACAACAACAATCCAATCACTGGGTTAAAACAAAAACCCAATCGCTTGGTTAAAACACCAACCCAATTGATGGGTTAAAAAACCAATTTTTTGGGTTAAAACAACAACCCAAACGCTGGGTTAAAACAACAACCCAATCGCTGGGTTAAAACATCCCAATCACTGGGTTAAAACACAACCCAATCGCTGGGTTAAAAAACCCATGTTTGGGTTAAAACAACAACCCAATCGCTAGGGTAAAAGAACCCAATCGCTGGGTTAAAACATCCCAAACACTGGGTTAAAACAAACTCTTCACTGGGTTAAAACAACCCAAGCTCTGGGTTAAAACACAATCCAATTGCTGGGTTAAAAGAATCCAATCCAATCGGTTTGTCCATTTTCAACCCAACTTGGGTAGTTTTTAACCCAGTATTTTGTAGAGTGCGACCCTTTTCATCTCACGACTGAGGTTTGACTTCATATATTTGCTTTGTAACATCATTTGCGGCAGGACAGCATCAGAATTCATCTGTGTGTCTGGAATATGCTGGAACATCATGAAAGGACTCCGGCGGCGTCACTCCTGATCACCAGCGCTCATTACCTGGACCATCTCGTGTCCTTCAGTTGTGAATCGATGTATTTCTCGTGGTGTCAGAGGCACAGAACGTGGCCAGAGCTCTTCTCTGAGCGTCTGCCAAGCGTGAAACCGTCGTGACCTTCGCCCTCAGACAGAGGAGATGAAAGCGTGCTTCCTGTTGACTGTACACACCATACAGAGCCTCACGCTCAGCGTTTCAGCGCCGCTTTCAACTGCCACATGTCCATATGTGCCGTTCTCGTGAGAGGTTTGATGTCCCGCGGCGTCTTTTCCCATTCCAGACGTGTATTTGTTGTTTCTGCTTCACCCACAGTGACAGAAACATTTGTACTGTTTTGTTTAGCAGCACATCGTAAGACACTTAACTAGCGCACGACTGCGTGAGACACGTCTGAACGTCAGGAATAACACAGAATCAACTCTGTGTGTGTCTATATATATAAATATATTCACACAAAAGTGCAAAAAATATACATATGAATACTGTGAAACAATATACAATGTACACAGCACTGTATTTTACAAAACAACTGAACTGAAGTTTACAATTACAGTCTATATATTTATATTTTTAATATCAGCATAAATACACTCCTAAAACGTCAATAACAAAAAACAAATGTTTAGTAACAAACCGTATAATGAGTCTTTGATTCACTAAAAAGAACCAGTTCATTAGAGTCATTTGTCCAGGAATCAGACTACAGTTTTGGTGCCGTATTGTTTCGATTCAGTAAAACGAAGTGACTCATTTGAATCATTTGTTCAGGAATCGCTGGTTTGTATCTGCGTGACTGGATGCGTTTTGTATTTCAGTAAGATTTTCTCACTATTGGTGGAAGAATGGATGTGTGAGAGCTTTCTACAGTCTCTGTTCAGTTTTGATTCAGTAAAAAGAAGTGACTCATTTGAATCAACATTGAGGAATCAGACTACGCTGGTTGAACTGTAAAGTTTTCATTCATGCCTTTCTGTCTTCAAGTCAAGTCTCGGGTCAGCTGATCACGAGTTCAAGTCACTTTTTTTGCAATTTAAGTGTGACTCAAGTCTCCATCTCTATTAAAAATAAAAAAGACATTAATTATAACCATCAGATGGCAGCAGAGGAGCATTTATTGGCTCATATTAGCCATTTCCTCTAATAGTTTTTCACTGAATTTCACTTTTGAATAAATATTAAACATTATAAAATCACTAGGTTTAAAAATAAATGTTGTCAAGGTGAAAAATGAAACATAAAATCTTTTCTTGTGAATCAATTACACAGAGAGCGATTAATGATTCACTCATCAGTGATTTCAGCACACTCGTGAAAACTTTAATTTTAATGATGCATTAGTAAATGTTGAAATTAACTTTAAATAAAATTAATAAATGTTGTAGAAGTATTGATTATTCATAGTAGACTAAAGTAGAAACTAATGAAGTTAACTTTTTATCTGAATTGCGAGACTTAAACTCACAATTGCAAGTTATAAAGTCAGAATTGGGAGATATAAACTTGCAATACTGACTTTTTTTTCTTGCAATTCTGAATTTAGTATGTGAGTTTATATCTCATAATTCTGACTTTTCTCAATATTGTGAGTTTATATCTCATAATTCTGACTTTTCTCAATATTGTGAGTTTATATCTCATAATTCTGACTTTATAACTCACAATTGCAACTTTATATCACACAATTCTGAGGGAAAAAGTCAGAATTGTGAGATAAAAATGCAATGACCTTTTTTGTGTTTGTTCCACACTTATTAGTATTCCAAAGTATTCTAAAGTATTTAGATTAAGTTACTAAACTTGAGTAATGTAACGAAATACGTTACAAATTACTTTTTAAAGCATGTATTTTGTAATCTGTAGTGAAATACATTTTAAAAGTAACCCACCCAGCTCTCAGGACACTGATGATACGGACACACTGACACGTGACATTTCACCGGAGGTTTTCCAGTCGGCTTTTTAATACAACGTTTACATCCACATTGGCAGGACTTGCGAGAACCGTTTCCAGAACACTATTTTTTATTTTATTTCATTTTTTTAAAAACGGCTCTCGGTTCAAATGCTGACCTGCAGGTTATTTTCCCAACAACGTCAGCTTGGAAGCCTGCTGGAACAGGACCTGGAGGTGTCGGATCACGTGTGACAGTTTCAGGTTTGACTGATGCATCGTGGGTCGCGCCCTGCCATTACTCACAGACACAGTCTTTATTCTGAGCATCACTGATTATCAGGGCTGGGTAGGTTACTTTTAAAATGTATTTCACTACAGATTACAAAATACATGCTTTAAAAAGTCATTTGTAACGTATTTCGTTACATTACTCAAGTTTAGTAACTTAATCTAAATACTTTAGAATACTTTGGAATACTAATAAGTGTGGAACAAACACAAAAAAGGTCATTGCAAGTTTTTATCTCACAATTCTGACTTTTTCCCTCAGAATTGTGTGATATAAAGTTGCAATTGTGAGTTATAAAGTCAGAATTATGAGATATAAACTCACAATATTGAGAAAAGTCAGAATTATGAGATATAAACTCACATACTAAATTCACAATTGCAAGAAAAAAAGTCAGTATTGCAAGTTTATATCTCCCAATTCTGACTTTATAACTTGCAATTGTGAGTTTAAATCTCGCAATTGTGAGAAAAAGAAGTCAGAATTGTGAAATACAAACTCACAATTGTGAGGGAAAAAACAAATAGTGAGAAAAAGTTGCAGTGACGAGTGAATTATAAAATGACTCACAAAACATGAAAACAGTGGAAAACATGAATCTTAACTCCTCTTTTTCAGACGGTCAGAGTCAGAGAATCACCAATCGCTGTTTAAATGACATTAAAACTCAAAGTAATCACTTTGGTAATCTAAAACACTTTTCAGATGTAACTGTAATCTGATTACCACCCATTTAAAATGAAACTGTAATGAAATACAGTGACTCAAATTTTGTATTTTAAATGCGTAACTAAGTTGCTGCTGATTCTCCTGCAGAGGTGCGTGAGGACGCCTGATCCCCACCGGACCGGAGCGCACGTCTGGTCCTATCTGGTACTGCCTCGTTCTGATAACAATAACACGGCTTCGGCTCGACTAGAGAGCGTTTCCAGTGTTCGAGACGGATTGACTGAAAGATCTACAGTACGCATAACACATATATAACATTCAACTCAACCCAACAGGTACTTCTATTTCATGTAATTGGCCACAAAAGATTTTTGCTAAAGCAACATGCTGGTTTTCATCTCAAACCCCATCATAAGACAACCTGCAATTACCTGGATATGTTTCGCTTCCACTGCATTAAAGAAATCTGAACACTGTGAGAGAACACACACGAATCACGCCACACACAACAGGCCGTTTGTGGACACAAGTGTGGATTACGTGACTTTTATACGGCAACAAAAAGTTTTTTGGTCTAGAAAGATCTCATAAAACCACAAACGAAGCAGCGGAACAAAACATTAACTCTTTCCCTGCCAGTGTGTTTTTAGCTCCGTAACAACGCCTCCTACTGTACAATAGTGAAACATGGATTGACGGAAAATTCCATCAATGGTGTGGAAAGAGTTAAAAACTGGGTTTTTTTTGAAAATGGACAAACCCAGCAGTTGGGTTAAATGTTTGCCCAGTCTGCTGGGTAGTTTTATTTAACCCAACTATTATTTAAAATTACTGTATGTCTGGCTTAAAATGAACCCAAAATATGTTGGAAATTAAAAATCAGACACATAATTACTAGAGACAACAATAATTATCAAAAGGTGGATAATCAGGAGGATTCATTAGTGAGCAATTTAATAAAGGTTTATTGTTGGCAACATATTTTGGGTTCATTTTAAGCAACAATGCAGTAATTTTTAAACAATAGTTAAGTTAAATAAAACATTTAACCCAAGTGCTGGGTTAAAACAACCCCTTCGCTGGGTTAAAACAACCCAAGCTCTGGGTTAAACAAAAAGTTTTTTGGTCTAGAAAGATCTCATAAAACCACAAACGAAGCAGCGGAACAAAACATTAACTCTTTCCCTGCCAGTGTGTTTTTAGCTGCGTAACATCGCCTCCTACTGTACAATAGGAGAAAAATTCCATCAATGGTGTCGAAAGAGTTAAAAACTGGGTTTTGTAAGAAAATGAAGGCCTTTTTAAGGATAAGCAAGATTTGCTGAACTGTGAAATTATTTTCATGACAATTTAGCTCATCTCCCCCCTCTATTACAGCAATGCAAAAAAAACTCAATTTAATGAAAAAGTGCTTAATTATTAAAGTATATTATATATATAATCAGTGTTTTATAATATATTTGGGAACACTTTAAAATAAGGTTTTATTTGTTACAGCATTTATTACTCTTTGTTAATTTTAGTTAATAAAAATACAGTTGTTTACTGATTGTTCTACTTGTGGATACTTGTGGTAACACTTATTTTAAGGTGACAGTTACATGTTACTACATGTAGTTACTATAGTAATAACAGTAAATTGCATAATTACATGCAACTAAACCAAACCCAAACTCTGACCGTAATTAATATTACACAGTAGTTATTTGAGTAAGTACAATGTAACTACACTAGGGTTACGCTTTATTTTAAGGTGTCTTTGTTACACTGTAATTATATATTTAAGTATTAAGTATCTACATTTAGGGTTAGGATTAGGGTTTGGGTTAGTTGCATGTAATTATGCATAAATTATATAGTTATTACTATAATAACAGACGTAATGACACTAAAATAAAGTGTTACCTAATAAAGTGTAACCTTTGATTTTAATAATGCATTAGTAAATGTTGAAATTAACATTAAATACGATTAATAAATGCTTTAGAAGTATTGGTTATTAATAGTTCATGCTAACTAAAGTAGTTAACTAATGAAACCTTATTGTAAAGTGTTACCATATATTTTAACGTAACGCTGTAAACCACTATATTAAAGTAAAAACAATATAATCGATGTAGAGAATAATGTAAATGAACGGAAGGAATATTTAGTTAATTGTCATGATGTCATTTACGTGATTTCACTCTCACTCTTTCATTCTTTTTCTGAGTGTGATGGACATTTTAATAATCTAAAGAAACGTTTGTGTGATTGATTGATGTGTGTAAGCGTGTGTGATGAACACACACCTGCAGATGACGCTTCCTCTGGACTTGCTGTAGCAGGGTTTGATCTGCAGCGCACAGGCCACAGCCTTCCACATCTCCGGCCGGCACTTCCTGATGTCCAGCACTGGGATGTTCATGAAGGGCATCTTGATGGTTCCGTTGGACCAGAGTTTAAAGTCATTCATGGCGCCCTGGTCTGACTGGACATTGCAGCTCCGAAACAGCTCAGTCGGCCTGAGAACAACAAACACCGAGAGCTGTGAGATGTGAGCGCTTACAGCCGTCGATACACTCTTCCACAGTTTGTCAGACATTGATTAGATCGATTTACAGAGCATTAGGACGACACTTTGAAGCTTTGCACGAAATTGCACACAGGCTTGAATTTTATTCTTCACAGAAGCAGCAAATGATGCTGTACTGTAAAAAACACTGGGTTAAAAAAAATAACCCAAGTTGGGTTGAAAATGGACAAACCCAGCAGTTGGGTTAAATGTTTGCCCAGTCTGCTGGGTAGTTTTATTTAACCCAACTATTATTTATAATTACTGTATGTCTGGCTTAAAATGAAGCCAAAATATGTTGGAAATTAAAAATCAGACACATAATTACTAGAGGCAACAATAATAATCAAAAGGTGGATAATCAGGAGGATTCATTAGTGAGCAATTTAATAAAGGTTTATTGTTGGCAACATATTTTGGGTTCATTTTAAGCAACAATACAGTAATTTTTAAACAATAGTTAAGTTAAATAAAACATTTAACCCAAGTCCTGGGTTAAAACAACCCCTTCGCTGGGTTAAAACATCCCAGTCTCTGGGTTAAAACATCCCAATCTCTGGGTTAAAACATCCCAATCTCTGGGCTAAAACAAACTCTTCACTGGGTTAAAACATCCCAATCTCTGGGTTAAAACATTCCAATCTCTGGGTTAAAACATCCCAATCTCTGGGTTAAAACATCCCAATCTCTGGGTTAAAAAAAACTCTTCACTGGGTTAAAATATCCCAATCTCTGGGTTAAAACAACCCAATCTCTGGGTTAAAACAAACTCTTCACTGGGTTAAAACAACCCAATCTCTGGGTTAAAACAAACTCTTCACTGGGTTAAAACATCCCAATCTTTGGGTTAAAACAACCCAATCTCTGGGTTAAAACAAACTCTTCACTGGGTTAAAACATCCCAATCTCTGGGTTAAAACAACCCAATCTCTGGGTTAAAACAACCCAATCTCTGGGTTAAAACAAACTCTTCACTGGGTTAAAACATCCCAATCTCTGGGTTAAAACATCCCAATCTCTGGGTTAAAACATCCCAATCTCTGGGTTAAAATATCCCAATCTCTGGGTTAAAACATCCCAATCTCTGGGTTAAAACATCCCAATCTCTGGGTTAAAACATCCCAATCTCTGGGTTAAAACAAACTCTTCACTGGGTTAAAATATCCCAATCTCTGGGTTAAAACATCCCAATCTCTGGGTTAAAAAAACTCTTCACTGGGTTAAAATATCCCAATCTCTGGGTTAAAACAACCCAATCTCTGGGTTAAAACAAACTCTTCACTGGGTTAAAACATCCCAATCTCTGGGTTAAAACAACCCAATCTCTGGGTTAAAACAAACTCTTCACTGGGTTAAAACATCCCAATCTTTGGGTTAAAACAACCCAATCTCTGGGTTAAAACAAACTCTTCACTGGGTTAAAACATCCCAATCTCTGGGTTAAAACAACCCAATCTCTGGGTTAAAACAAACTCTTCACTGGATTAAAACATCCCAATCTCTGGGTTAAAACAACCCAATCTCTGGGTTAAAACACCCCAATCTCTGGGTTAAAACACCCCAATCTCTGGGTTAAAACACCCCAATCTCTGGGTTAAAACAACCTGATCTCTAGGTTAAAACAAACTCTTCACTGGGTTAAAACATCCCAATCTCTGGGTTAAAACAACCCAATCTCTGGGGTAAAACAAACTCTTTACTGGGTTAAAACATCCCAATCTTTGGGTTAAAACAACCCAATCTCTGGGTTAAAACAAACTCTTCACTGGGTTAAAACATCCCAATCTCTGGGTTAAAACAACCCAATCTCTGGGTTAAAACACCCCAATCTCTGGGTTAAAACAACCCAATCTCTGGGTTAAAACACCCCAATCTCTGGGTTAAAACACCCCAATCTCTGGGTTAAAACAACCTGATCTCTAGGTTAAAACAAACTCTTCACTGGGTTAAAACAAACTCTCCAGCATTTGAGTGTATTGAAGACATTAAAATAGACCATAAAATTAGTTCTTTTTCAAATTTAAAGCAGAATTGACTTGTTTTGTGTAACTGTTTTGTGTTTTTTATTGCACCCAACTGTTCACTACCATTTGTCACTGAATAAACACACGCCAGAGCTTTGGGAAGAGGGACTTCCTCAGGAAAGCTGCAGCAGAGAGAGCCTCCCCCCACACTTTTTATTCCTTCTAATGATCCGGCTCTTTTTATAGAGCTCCAGTGTAGGATGGGTGGGGTAATTGTCGGGTAAAGACCGGCCGTACTTTCAGGGCTGAGGTTGCTGGATGTGGTTAGAATCTGATTCCTGGTCATTTGAAGGTTTGTTTACAGCTTTTTCCTTTGGGTGTGGTGGTGGATTTATAACAGAAAATAAGACAAAACCTTGACCAAAAGGAAAACCTTGACAATGATTCATATATATAAGCATGCGACTTAAATGAAAACATGAACATGCCATATCTGTTAACCATTACATACTTTCCACTAGCTTACAAAATGAATAAAATCAACTCATGCCTTTTCTATTCTTTACATGCATAATTCTGTCAGTTAAATAAAATCAAGCCCTGCTGATAACCTCGTCTGGTCAGGGTGAAGTTATGTCTCCTGCCCCGGTGGGTCTCAGCACACAGGCTGGTTTATTTGTGTTGAGGTAAACGCTGTAGGGCGGCTGGCAGACCTGCTGTGATCTGCATCAGGGTAAGTATACAGCACTGCAGGCGTGCTTGACACTCGGGGCTGCGTCTGTCCCCTCCGCTTTCTTCCGTATTTGCCTTCGCCGCTCTTTGAAATCCGCAGGAGTGCCCGCCACCCAATCAACCCCAGGAATCCTTCAAAGAAATCAAAGCCAGCGGTTGTTTTCCTGAACTCCAGATCCCATCATCGAAGCAGGGGTGCCATCGTCTCCAGCGCTGCGTCTCATCAGACTCAGCCAAAGAAAACAATACCAAGAATATTTCAAATTGCACTGGATTCCTTCCTCGCCCTGGGGTTCGCAGTCACTATCGTATTTATTTATTTATCGTCGTGACAAGCCATTTCATCATCTGACTAGGCTTGTTATGATTCTTTCACAAGCTCTTTGTGTAAGTCGCACACATTGTTTTAAAGGCCTGAATCTTCACTCAAACTTTTGAGAGGGCTCATGGGATTGACGAGTGCAGCATATAACCGTTGGTGGGAAACCAGCAGTCCTATCATAGTGACCCATGCCTTTTTGACCTGAAAACAACACTGGGTTACTGCTGCCATCATAAATCATGCTGTCGGCATCTGTAACCCGCAGAGAATACGAGCAGGCAAGAGAGAAACCCAACAATATGACTCCAGGATATTCATGTTTCCATGTAACATAGACCTCGTGTTCAGTTACATAATAGCATTCGAACGAATGAACCTACTGAAGTTAATATTGGACGAACAAACAATACATTTTAGACTTTTTTGCTCCGCAATGAAAACTGAATGAATCAATGTTTTTGAACAAATCTGTCAAGTAAATGATTCAATGACTCACTCAAAAAAATAGTCACTTGTTTTGTTCTTGGATGAATCAGCATTTTTAAACAAATCAGTTGAGTAAATGATTCAATGACTCATTCTAGTGTCAGTATTGCTGACTAAAACTACTGAAAATAGTTTTCATTAACTGAAATAGATCGGAAATAAAATGTTAGATGAAAAACAATAAAATTAGAAAATAAAAACAGAAATGATGCCTGGGCAACTAAGAAATATAATAAGTTGAAGTTGAAGTTCTAAAATCACTAAAACTGTTAAAGCCAAATATAAAAAATGACTAAATAAATAAATGCTACAGCAACACTAAAATAACCCTAACTCACTCAAAGACAGTCACTTGTTTTGGTAGTGAAAAAAATAAATGCTTTTGAACAAATCTATCAAGTAAATGATTCAACGACTCACTCTTAAAGACAGTCACTTGTTTTGGTAGTGAAAAAAATCAATGCTTTTGAACAAATCTATCAAGTAAATGATTCAACGACTCACTCTTAAAGACAGTCACTTGTTTTGGTAGTTAATGAATTAATGCTTTTGAACAAATCTATCAAGTAAATGATTCAACGACTCACTCTTAAAGACAGTCACTTGTTTTGGTAGTGAAAAAATCAATGCTTTTGAACAAATCTATCAAGTAAATGATTCAATGACTCACTCTTAAAGACAGTCACTTGTTTTGGTAGTGAAAAAATCAATGCTTTTGAACAAATCTATCAAGTAAATGATTCAACGACTCACTCTTAAAGACAGTCACTTGTTTTGGTAGTGAAAAAATCAATGCTTTTGAACAAATCTATCAAGTAAATGATTCAACGACTCACTCTTAAAGACAGTCACTTGTTTTCGTAGTGAAAAAAATCAATGCTTTTGAACAAATCTATCAAGTAAATGATTCAACGACTCACTCTTAAAGACAGTCACTTGTTTTGGTAGTTAATGAATTAATGCTTTTGAACAAATCTATCAAGTAAATGATTCAACGACTCACTCTTAAAGACAGTCACTTGTTTTGGTAGTGAAAAAATCAATGCTTTTGAACAAATCTATCAAGTAAATGATTCAACGACTCACTCTTAAAGACAGTCACTTGTTTTGGTAGTTAATGAATTAATGCTTTTGAACAAATCTATCAAGTAAATGATTCAACGACTCACTCTTAAAGACAGTCACTTGTTTTCGTAGTGAAAAAAATCAATGCTTTTGAACAAATCTATCAAGTAAATGATTCAACGACTCACTCTTAAAGACAGTCACTTGTTTTGGTAGTTAATGAATTAATGCTTTTGAACAAATCTATCAAGTAAATGATTCAACGACTCACTCTTAAAGACAGTCACTTGTTTTGGTAGTGAAAAAATCAATGCTTTTGAACAAATCTATCAAGTAAATGATTCAACGACTCACTCTTAAAGACAGTCACTTGTTTTGGTAGTTAATGAATTAATGCTTTTGAACAAATCTATCAAGTAAATGATTCAACGACTCACTCTTAAAGACAGTCACTTGTTTTCGTAGTGAAAAAAATCAATGCTTTTGAACAAATCTATCAAGTAAATGATTCAACGACTCACTCCTAAAGACAGTCACTTGTTTTGGTAGCGAAAAAATCAATGCTTTTGAACAAATCTATCAAGTAAATGATTCAACGACTCACTCTTAAAGACAGTCACTTGTTTTGGTAGTGAAAAAAATCAATGCTTTTGAACAAATCTATCAAGTAAATGATTCAACGACTCACTCTTAAAGACAGTCACTTGTTTTCGTAGTGAAAAAATCAATGTTTTTGAACAAATCTATCAAGTAAATGATTCAATGACTCACTCTTAAAGACAGTCACTTGTTTTGGTAGTGAAAAAATCAATGCTTTTGAACAAATCTATCAAGTAAATGATTCAACGACTCACTCTTAAAGACAGTCACTTGTTTTGGTAGTTAATGAATTAATGCTTTTGAACAAATCTATCAAGTAAATGATTCAACGACTCACTCTTAAAGAGAGTCACTTGTTTTGGTAGTGAAAAAAATCAATGCTTTTGAACAAATCTATCAAGTAAATGATTCAACGACTCACTCTTAAAGACAGTCACTTGTTTTGGTAGTGAATGAATCAATGTTTTTGAACAAATCTATCAAGTAAATGATTCAACGACTCACTCTTAAAGACAGTCACTTGTTTTCGTAGTGAAAAAATCAATGCTTTTGAACAAATCTATCAAGTAAATGATTCAACGACTCACTCTTAAAGACAGTCACTTGTTTTGGTAGTTAATGAATTAATGCTTTTGAACAAATCTATCAAGTAAATGATTCAACGACTCACTCTTAAAGACAGTCACTTGTTTTCGTAGTGAAAAAATCAATGCTTTTGAACAAATCTATCAAGTAAATGATTCAACGACTCACTCTTAAAGACAGTCACTTGTTTTGGTAGTGAATGAATCAATGTTTTTGAACAAATCTATCAAGTAAATGATTCAATGACTCACTTGTTTTGTTCCTGGATGAGTCAATATTTTTGAACAAACCAGTTGAGTAAATGATTCAATGACTCATAAAAATAGTCACTGGTTTTGTTCCTGAATGTGTCAGTGTTTTTGAACAAATCAGTTGAATGAATGATTCAACAGACAGTCACAACTAATGCACAGCCTGTTTGGAACAAATACGGAAAATAGGAGCGACAGAACGAGAAAAGATTCAGATTTGAGGACAGCAACTAACTGTTGCATAAGCAGATCTATAGCAAGAATGATTCCAACCTGTTGTTAAAGTTGGTGCAGTAGGTCAGATCTTTGCAGCCTAACTGGCACGGTTCCCTCACGTCGGCCAGGCAGGTGATGAGGTCCATCTCAACTGGGTTATATTCACAATGCTGGTCAAACTCCTGCCATGTCTGAGTGCCCCAGTTGGTGCTGATCTCCAGGCACATGTTCCTAACAAACAGTGAAGATGTGTTAGTCTCAGAGCAATGCTGTTCCCCTGCAGATGGGCTCGGCTGCTGACCTGCAGTGGGATGTGTTGGCTTTCGAGCAGCAGTGCAGTTTAGCGCAGTCCATCTTAGCGATCGGCGGGGATTCGGGATCAGTTTGGGTGGGAGGGTGAGCGCTACCCAAGAAGCACTGCCACAGCGGATCCTGTGGGAGCGGCTGACTGCCACATTCTGTGATCAGACCCTCCATGATCTCCTGCTCGGTGGTCATGGTGCGCAGGATACGCTTACAGGCTGTCTGACAGTGAGGCTCCACCGCCCGGTCACAGCAGTACAAACCTGAGGAAAGAGAGATACTCCAGGTAAATGATTAATTTCCATCATTTTCAGAGAATCATTTCAAACCCTGGCAGTGTTCATTTTTAACACAAAGTCCCTCCAGCGGGAGTTCTTCTCTATTTCAGTGTCAGTGTTTCTAAAAGCAGAGTTTTCTTCACAATATTCCTCATTTAAATAATTAATGCGCAGAATAAAGGGGCGGGGCCTGGTTGAGTTAGTTAGTAGTGTGTTGAAACTGCCGGTTATGGTAAGGGGCGGGGCATTTCCCAAACGCCAATCACAACACACCGCTCCAGCCGACCAATCAGAGCACATTGTGCTTTTCAGAAGGAGGGGCTTCATAGAGACAGGAAGTAAACAGAGCGTTACTGACAGACTGGGAAGAGAGGTGCTGCACAATGAGGAAAATAATCAACATTCAGTCTAGTAGAGACAAAAAACAACATCAAGACTTTGAGAAAGGGCTTAATATGTTCATCTTTAAATAATTCCTTACTATACACAAGTTTTATGTTTTTGCATATGTTCATTTTAATATGTCTCAGATGATCACATGGTCTGTTTATCCCCTTTAGACAAAGAGTAGTTGCACATTTACAAATTAGGTTAAATGCATGAATTATTCATGAGGTTAAACAAAATAATCAAATCAAAAACCTTTGATGGAATATATAGACAGTTTGCAACAGTTTGCATACTTTTTCAACGTACTAAAAGTATGTAGTTTGTTGGGGAAATGCTCACCAAACCTGCATTTATTTTCTCAAAAATACAGTAAAAATAGTGAAATATTATTCTAATGTAAATCATCTGTTTTCTATGTGAATATATAGTACAGTGTAATTTATATCCAGTGATCAAAGCTGAATTTATTTGATGAAAAATACAGTAAAACAGTGAAATATTATTCTAATGTAAATCATCAGTTTTCTATGTGAATATATAATACAGTGTAATTTATATCCAGTGATCAAAGCTGAATTTATTTGATCAAAAATACAGTAAAAACAGTGAAATATTATTCTAATGTAAATCATCTGTTTTCTATGTGAATATATAGTACAGTGTAATTTATATCCAGTGATCAAAGCTGAATTTATTTGATAAAAAATACAGTAAAACAGTGAAATATTATTCTAATGTAAATCATCTGTTTTCTATATGAATATATAGTACAGTGTAATTTATATCCAGTGATCAAAGCTGAATTTTCAGCATCATTACTCCAGTCTTCAGTGTCTTTCTGATGTGATTTATGACAGTATTGACAGTGGCACACATATAGAAGTGCTTTTTAATACCACTGACCTCATCGCATACTCGTTCGTTTGTTTAAATGTATTATCTTAAAAATGACATTCATACGTTTAAAACCTGCCATGGCTCTCAGGTTCAGCTAAAAGCCCTTCTCCGTGTTCCCGCTACAGTGTGCGAATTGGGATGCGGCCACGCGTGATAGGCTGGCAGTAGTTGTACTCACTGTCGATAGGGCTTCTGATTGGGTAGGATTTGGTGTAGTTGGCCACACAGCCGATGAGCTGCGGACTGATGCTCTGGCAGTACTCTTTGACAGCGTTGATCTGGGAGACCGTGGGCGACGAATCCGTGCGGAAGATGGCCTGACAGTATTCCCGGCAGTTCGTGTGTCTCCCTGCGTAACTGCAGCATACCGAACCCACTGCGGGACAAACACGCCGAGACAAGCATGAGGACGACGATTCACCGGCGATTGAAATTATCCTGATCGCTTGTTTAAAGGATAAATGAGGTTGTCAGATATCCACACATGAGAAGTACGAATAAACAAGCACTTCATTCAGCAGGGTAAAGGTCATACAGGTCGTGACCTCGCCTCCCAGGCACATAAACAACTCAATCTCATTTCCTCTTAATACCGGAGAACTTCGACTTCTAACTCATAACCTTCTCAGGAGTTTTGCTTACTTTCATTTTTGGTGATACAGCTGTAGAGCGGCTTCTGCAAGAGAACAAAAAAACAATTAGAAGATTGCAGTGTAGTTTATGAAACAGTGCTTTTGTGTTTATAAAAAATATGAAGATATTCTGCTTGTTCATATCAAAAGACAGAATATTTCAAAACACCCACAACAATTTATTTATTTATTTTATGTTTCACACAAAACTGTTGTTTGCACATTGGAGTAATATTAACTATTTTTATGAAAATTTTATTTTTTTAAATCCCAAATCCCTAAGATTGCTTCTCCAACAAAAACACTAACCATCAAATGACAAATAATTATTTTTTTTAATTTATATCCACTACCATTCAAAAGTTTGGGGTCAATCATTTTTCAATTAAAATGTAAAGACATTTATAATACAAAAGATTTCTATTTCAAATAACTTTAAATTTATCAAGGAAGTCTGAGAAATAAAATGTATGCGAAAACTATTTTCAAAATTGATAATAATAATAATAATAATAATAACCATTAGTAATAATTGAGCACAAAATAAACATATTACACTAAAAATGCTGGGTTAAAAACAGCCCAAGTTGGGTTGAAAATGGGCAAACTCAGCGATTGGGTTGTTTTAACCCAGCAGTTGGGTTAAATGTTTGCTCAACCTGCTGGGTAGTTTTATTTAACTCAACTATTGTTTAAAAATGACTATATGGACCCAAAATATAATTAAACAATAAACATTTATAAAATTGATTATTATTGTTGCCTCTAGTAATTATGTGTCTGATTTTTAATTTCCAACATATTTTGGGTTCATTTTAAGCCAGACATACAGTCATTTTTAAACAATAAGCGGGTTAAATAAAACTACAAACGTTTAACCCAGCCGCTGGGTTTGTCCATTTTCAACCCGACTTGGGTTGTTTCTAACCCAGCGTTTTTAGAGTGTAGTAATTATTTCTAAAGGATCCTGTGATTTGGAGTAATCTTATAGACGCCAAACATTAATAGTCCTGTAGTGCTTGTCCCTAAAACCTAAAGGCTGATGTTATTTCACTTCTGTATTCCTCTGACCATTGAGTGCACTGAAGTTAAGAGCTCAAGTTTGCGCAGTGACTTCTCAGAAACAGGCACTGGATGAAAGCAGCCGAGAGTCTGACGCAAACACCGCAGGGAAACAGCATGACGCGACACATTCACATGATTTCTGCAGGGAAGGAATTTTCTTTCAGAACACCGATTGATCGGACTGTAATGTGACGACGGCACATCCAGTTAAAGGGAAATTATATTCAGCTCAACAGAAACAGAAACGCCCTCGTTTCATCTGTGGAAAACAGGCTGAATAAACACAAATAAAGTCACATGTCAGACAAGACAAACAAACTGAGAGTCGTATTGCGCAGCGAGAGACTCTTTCATGGATTCAGAGATAAAGACTCCCTTCATCTGAACACGGATGGAAGAGTTTCTGAGGGAAAACGTGACTGAACCAGAGCTACGCAGCTGAAGTTTAAGTTTACGTAAGAATGTTTATGTATTAACTGCTTTTTTATTGCCGATGTGTGAACAGCTTGCAATGAAACTAAGGGTGTGTTCACACTTGTCATGTTTGGTTCGGTTAAAACGAACCCTGGTGCGATTGCTCAGTTAGAACACATGTGAACGCTGCCATCCCAACCCTGGTGTGGACCAAACAAATGGACCGAGACGCTAAAAAGATGGGTCTCGATCCGCTTCCAAACGAACTCTGGTGCGGTTCGATTGATATATGAACGCAACACGGACCAAAGACATGTAAACCAACCAAAAACAGGACGTGATGTCACAAGATGCGACGCTACAAGTCACTGATTTGACGACGCGGGAAGATCGGTGAATCCAAAATGAGTCGAGGGCAAACGTGGAGCAACGAGGAGGTGAAGTTTCTGTTTCTGCAAACAACGGAGGAAATCCTGGAGCTGTTTTGAATGTTTTGAACATTTGATGAGCTCTTCGTGAGTTCTCAGCTGGTAAAAATAAAGCATATGTACACGCATGAAATGATGGTGTTTAATCCAGAACACAGCGTTGATTTGAGTGTTCGGTAAGCGAGCTCCGTCACCAAATATACGTCATAAAAGACGACCAATCAGGTCGTGACCGTATCCCTATGCCTTTGGTTTGGTAACTTCAGGTTCGCTGTTAAAAATGCCAGTGTGAACGCTAAGAGGACCAGGACTATATGTTTTGTTTTTGTTTTTTGGTCCGGACCAAACGAACCAAACCAAACTATGAAAGCGTGTAGAAAATCTAATGGATGTGACGTTTACACTTCCATTCAACGACACGTGAAACGAACGCTACGTTCAAAACAATGCCATTCTGTACTGTAATGAAATGTGTCATGCAAAGAAAAGGGATTAATTCAAACTATACTCTCAGAGAGTCAGATCTAATATAATTTATAATTAAACAATCATAACAGTCATTTTAATGAGCTCATCTGCTGACAACCGCATGATCAGATGCTTTCTGAACTGATGTTTTCAACTTGAATAATTGTGTGTCCTCACGTCTTTCCGCGCTTGAAACAACATTCCTTCTGATGTTCATTCATGTTTATTTGATGCTATAAATGAACTAGTATGAAGAGATGATCGGTTCACGAGGAGCTACAGCGATCTGTCACCACACATTAAACACACACTAGACGCTATTTATTGATTAAACTTCTTTACAAAATTACGATATTTTAAATATGAAACTGTTTCATATCAAAAGTATTGTGATGTATTTTTCACAGCGTGAGAACATGATGTGTGGCGCGAGAGCGGACGTAGCAACAGTAGGGGCGGGTCTTAGCGAAGGGTCAATTGGAGAAACTATCTTGACGCATCCAAGCTTTTTAACGGCAGTAATGCGCCACCAAACGAGTATGAACTGAAGAAAGTGCATCCTAGGATGACTTGAGGGTGAGTAAAGCTAAATACAAAAATAAATGTGCATGTAGTTTTTCGTCCACTAGAGGTCGTCTATTCAAAACAAAGGCGTAGCTTGATGACTCAGAGTTTGAGCGAGGAATCTTGGGACATGCGGTCTTCACCTCACAGCCGGTGGAAAAGAATTGGTCAGAAAGCATGCGATTATTAACGTTACTGTAGTTTGAAGCAGAGCGAGTGTTGAGCGATTGATAACGAGAGACGAACGACACACGCCTCGAGAACAGCGGGACTTTTATTATGACACAGTCGCCGCCGCTTCCGCTTTTTCTGGTCATGAGTGTGAGGAAACGCAGCTCTGTTTATCACATTAGACACATGTGAGTGTGTTGAAGATGATGTTTTAACGTTACTCTGAGCGTTCGCTCGCCGGCTGCACTTGAGAAATCGATTTTAGAATATAATATTAAGTTCTGGATGGCTTGTGTTGATAAATGGCATGCAATTTATTTTAAAACATATCGTGTGATGGAGAAAATTCTGTACTAAAAATAAAGCTTCATCTGATTATGCTGTTAGCTACTTGACAAAACTGTGTTTTCCTCTGAGGCGTGGAAAAGCACTCGCAGAAAATCAAGAAAATTAGATTTAACAAGACTGAGCTATATTACAATAATTACGTTTCTGTCTATAAAGTATCAAACAGATGTTCCCTTGTCCAATAAAACATGTAATATATTAAAGCGTCTTTGGTGTTGTCATGGTTTCTACAACATAAAACCGGAAAGGGTAACGCGGATATGACGCCATCTACAGGCGACTGCCTCACGCGTCCCGGATCCTCGCTTAAAATTGCGATTTTCTCATGATTTGCTAATAGTATTCATTTGGGATATTGTAAGTACTCAAACTGAACAAAATATATAACACTGGCCTAGTGGTTTTTGGATATTTTTCTGCAAAAATCTTACATAATTCTTCATGATTGTAACTTGTGTGAAATAATAACTAATGATTTTTTCAAAATTACGACCGTCTCTCTCACAAATGCATCCAATTTGACAAAAAAGTAATGTAATGAGTTATTATTTTTCAATACACACGTTATACAGAAAACATTCGTGGTAAAACTCCCACCTCCGTGTCTTTCTTGCATACTTTTGTGATGTCATTTTTCGATGATGCCTGAACAGAAGAGAAAAGAATCACAGGTGAGTCCAGCACTGACATTCTTCCGTGTCCTCTCTACATTCAGAGCCCAGAGCGGTCAGTGTCGGACCTGCTTGCAATCCCTGCGACACTCGCTGGAGATGGCCAGCTCACAGCAGCCCAGCCCGACCCAGCCATCCGACTTCTTTGACGCCCCTGAAAATGTTAAAAGTCACATTGACCTTTACAATAGATTGCATGAAACACAATAAACGCACATGTTACTTTAAAGACAAAACAACAAGGCATTAATCGCAACAAATATTTCATCCAGACATGCTTTTTATGTTCTCGGCTTCAAAGCTCTGGAGCCGATTTTAATGGCCGTGGCAAGGTGTAGTTTGATTGATGTGAAGTTTGATATTTTTGCATCTGGGAGGCATTAAGTCTTCAGAGACTCTAAATCCTCTCTTGTTCTTTTAAGACTGGTACAGGTTGAAAAGACAGGTGGGTTTTGCAGACATCTGGGCTCACGCCTTCACATACCCGGTAATGTGCTGTTGATGCAGATCCAGAGTTCAGTCTGCAAAACAACAAGGAGATGTTCAGCATTACTGAAGCGAAAACACCCTCGAATTCTGTCATCGTCGACTCACTCTCATGTGCTTCCAAAGACTTTCCATGGAACACAATAGCAGATCATGATTCACTTAAAAAATATATTAAAAAAAACACGGGCGAGTTGATGATAACATGATATTCATTTTCGGCTCCAAAAAGTCTGAGAACGGATTTCAAATCTGAGGCTCAACATGTCAATATTGTTTGACTAATTACAATAAAGTTTGTATATTTAAACATTAAATCAATAAAAACATAGAGCTCTTTTTTAGTTAAAATATTGATTTTATTATTTATAATGTATGGAAGCCCGTTCCCGCCACTGTTGAGAAAAAAAAAATATTCCGGTAAGTCATAATAATGACAAACTTTCTCATAATGATGACTTAGTATCTCATAATAATGACTTAACATCTCATAATAATGACTTAACATCTCATAATAATGACTTAGTATCTCATAATAATGACTTAACATCTCATAATAATGACTTAACATCTCATAATAATGACTTAGTATCTCATAATAATGACTTAGTATCTCATAATAATGACTTAACATCTCATAATAATGACTTAACATCTCATAATAATGACTTAACATCTCATAATAATGACTTAGTATCTCATAATAATGACTTAGTATCTCATAATAATGACTTAACATCTCATAATAATGACTTAACATCTCATAATAATGACTTAGTATCTCATAATAATGACTTAACATCTCATAATAATGACTTAACATCTCATAATAATGACTTAGTATCTCAAAATAATGACTTAACATCTCATAATAATGACTTAGTATCTCATAATAATGACTTAGTATCTCATAATAATGACTTAACATCTCATAATAATGACTTAGCATCTCATAATAATGACTTAACATCTCATAATAATGACTTAGTATCTCATAACAATGACTTAGTTTCTCATAATAATGACTTAGCATCTTTAACTTAATAAAAAAAACTTTTTTATTTTTTGTATTTTTTTATTAAGTTAAAGATGTTAAGTCATTATTATGAGAAACTAAGTCATTATTATGAGAAAGTTTCTAAAAAAAAATTTTTTTTAATAAGTTAAAGATGCTAAGTCATTATTATGAGAAGGTTTCTCATTATTATGACTTACGGAATATTTTTGTTTTCTCAACAGCGGCGGGAACGGGCTTCCATAACATTTAGCGAAAATGTATTAAATAAGAAAAACACGAAATAATCATACACTACTTTTCAAAAGTTTAGCATCAGTATGATTTTTTTCAATGTTTTTGAAAGAAGTACAGTACAAAAGTACATTATTACAATATAAATCAGCTGTTTTCTGCGTGAATATATAACAAACTATAATTTATATCCAGTGATCAAAGCTGAATTTTCAGCATCATTCCTCCAGTCTTCAGCGTCACATGATCCTTCAGAAATCATTCTGATATGATGATTTGAAACATTTATGATTATTATCAATGTTATGCTACTTTCTTTTCCTTCAAAAGAACAATTATTAATGTCATTATAAATGTCTTTACTGACACTTTTTATGCGTCCACGCTGATTTAAACGGTGGTTTATATTCAATCCAGCACTAAAAGTGAAGCATCTCAAATGTTTTGTCAAGCGATGAGAATCTGACACATAAAAACTGCTCCGGTTATGAAGGACGTCTGTGTACAAACTGCGCTTTACAGGGAAACTATTTGGAAGGCCGGTCGCCTCAGTGTCAGTGAAGCTCTTATTATGAGTTTTTTCTCGGTGGGGCTCCAGAGAGACACGACTCCGCTTTAATTGAAAGTAGATGCTCATGAGAGCCACAAAATGCATTATTGGGAGCATAAACCCTTGCGGCGGGATGGTGTCGGATCCGAGGGAATGCTCAAACAGAGCCTGTGCTTTGACAAGATAATCAAGCCAATAAACAGGATATTATCCGAAAGACTGCGTCAGTGTTCACTGGCGCGCGCAAAAACAAGCCTGTCAAAAAAATTGCGAGGAGCATAAAAACAATGTGGTTTGTGATGCATCCGAGTCATGCTAGTTTAAACACAAGAGATTTTCTATGCTTCCAAAAACCCTTTGCATCCATTTGGGCGAATTAGCGTCCAAATAAAATAGGCCCGAAGGCTTCCACTGCGGCTAATTAGAGGCTGAACGTAATTGCATATTGCCTGCGCTGGCATTCCAGCTTTGTAAGTAAGGGAAAGAGGGTGGAGGACGTCCTTCATCCCAGCTTCCTCTGACTGCCAAGCAGGTGAAACCACAGCACCCAACAGGAAGCAGCGGCGCTCTCTCTGTTTAAGACTTCCTGTGCTGCTTTAATGTAAACAGAGATTTGGAGAGTCGAGGAAATGCCTTACCGAAGACTCCGGACAGTAACTGGGCAGACGCAGGAGAAGGTGCTTCAGACGGGATTCGCTTCTGATGGTCGCGAGCTGCAGAGAGAGAAATACATGAGCAAATATTTGAATGTTATTACGTCGCTGGAAAACTTTCAGTGTGAGAAAGCCACAAAGTTTGTGTTTCTCAACCTCTGGATCGCGATGTACGAACGTCTCCAAATGGCGTGACGGGTCCGAATCTGGCTTTCTGTCTGCTGTAAACAAAATCAAGCTCTCGAGCCAGTGTTCGGGAGCACGATCTGTTCATTACCGTCAGATCAGTTCCAGTGAATTATGATCGTGAAACGCGTTGGAGAACGACCGGCGTCTGAACGGTTTGGCTTCGGTGATGAAGTTTGGCAGATGTTTTAAATCATTTCTTTCTGCAATAAACAATTTTAGTTTTTTATTCTTTTGACATTTCTCCTATTTTCTCCATCAGCAGTTGTTATCGACATTTCGGAAAGCAGCGTGTAAAATGTTGCTACTATCTGACCGATATTACTGAAGTTACACTCAGTGGACATGGAGGCGGAGCTCTGCCAGCTTCAACCAATCACATGAATTTGGGAAAAAACCTTTGAAAACAAACATTATTTGGGCTGCTTTGGAGAAGAGGAAGAGTCGAGTGTTGAGTCGATTTTACGCCGGACTGCTTCACGAACGAGGGTCAATTCAAAGGAAAAAAGATGAACGTGACGACACATGCTAGTGATGAGTTGATCAACTCCACAGCAACTACATCAATTTATCCACTAACCGTTCAGAAACGACTAAAAGTTGAACTTCTTCCTGAGTCTCTCCATCAGTTTGAACACTTTCCTCATTTTGTCTGCGTGAGATTCTCCAGCTTTGTTGTTGTTGAGCTGTTAAAGCTCCGCCCTCTTCTGGAGCAGCAGCTCATTTGCATTTAAAGGGACACACACAAAAACGGCGTGTTTTTGCTCACACCCAAATTTGACGAGCGATAATAAATGATCTGAGCTGAAACTTCACTGGAGACACCAGAGACTGATATTCTTGTGAAAAAGAGCGTTATAGGTCCACTTTAAGCATTATTTAAAAATAGGGCTGCCAATTTTACATGTTAATTTAGCATGATTAATTAATTGAAAAAAATATTTTACAATTTTCACTACTTTTTTGTAATATCTATTCAATATTTTCATCATCTGCCACAATAATGTCTGATTTATCTTCATTATTTGGCCTTTTTTCCACATTTGATTAGATAAATTAAAATATTATATATATATATAAACATGCATAATTTCAATAAATTGAAATAATTTAATTATGGATAGATTAATTAATCATCTTATAATGCAATTAATTTGATTTAATTAAGTAAAATAATTGATCGTTAAATTAACTGTTCGACAGCCCTAATACAAATACACTATTTATAACAACTTTTGAATAATACTCCACTTACAGTACTGTCCAAAAGTGACGTCCAGTCACTGATTTTAGTTTTATTTATTAAATGATTAAACCATCAAAATATGAAGAATATTTTCAACATGTGGGAAGAATAAAACAATAAACTTGCTTAAAGTATTTATCTAACATAATTATTTGGCAAAAATCAACAGCTACAGGTTTAATTTTACTTTATAACAATCAGTTATGAATCTTTTGTTGATTCTCTTGTGTTCATAATTTCTTTGTGTGACAGTCACAATTTGTCAAACAATCGACTCCAAGCACAACAATATGATTACAAAATTGCAATAATATTTGAAGATGGGCCACTTCTGTATATGAAGATTTAATGTAAAGTTTGCATTGAATATTTGGACATAAATAACTGTTCGCGCAGAACAGCTGCTGTCGCCGCATCAAAGGGAAGCTGTGACTCCGCCCACAAGAGCTGCGGCTCCGCCCACAACACAAAGAGCAGATAAACCAACCGTCCAATCGGTTTGGAAAAGTTTCTCTTTTTCACTCTCCTCATGTTTTGTTTTGAGGGTAAATCAATGGCGGGTGCCAGCAGGACTTCTAAAGGAGAGCAGCCTCTTCTCAAAGGGTTGAAGGCCTCGTCTCTTCAAAGCATCGGCCGTCCATTAGGATGAAACGGCCTGGCGATTACCATCCGCGCGTTCCCGCCTCGCTCTGCCTCTAACAAGGTGTCATTATTCTCTCCTCCTAATCTCCTTTTTTACAGCCCCGTCTCCCATCTGATGGGCTTTTAGCTTCCTTTCGCTGGTTCTTTGACACTCATGCCGTCTTTAATGCTGTTTTCTGTGTGTTTTGATCATGTGGTGTCGTCTGTGGTCACTGGCGGGCCTTGAACAGGACAGTGTTTCTCTGAGGCGCTGGTTTAGAGAGGGTTAACGCTCCAACTACGGACTGACCCGTCTTAACTTCATCAAAAGCTCCATTCAGACGTGTGTTTCATGTCCTTGGAGCTCCAGAGCTGAATCTGTGAAAGTCGGTTTGGGATGAAGAGCGCGAAACAGGCCGGAAAACAAACACTCCTCACTAGAAGAGACGCCGTTCATTTATTTATTTATTTTCATAACCTGGTTGTCTGGAATTATTTGCTCTTTTTTCCCCATCACTCTTCACCTTCAGCGGAAGAACATCTACTCTAAAAAATGCTGGGTTGAAAATGGATAAACCCAGAGATTGGGTAGTTTTAACCCCGCGATTGGGTTGTTTTATCCCAGAGATTGTGTTATTTTAACCCAGCAAATGTGTTGTTTAAACCCGGTGATTGTGTTGTTTAAACTCAGCAAATACGTTGTTTTAACCCAGCGGTTGCCTTGTTTTAAACCAGTGAATGGGTTGTCTTAACCAAGCGATTGGGTTATTTTAACGCATTGAATGGGTTGTTTTAACCCAGCAATTGTGTTGGTTTAACCCAGCGAATGGGTTGTTTTAACCCAGGGAATGGATTGTTTTAACCCAGTGATTGGGTTGTTTTAACCCAGTGATTGGATTGTTTTAACCCGGTGAATGGGTTGTTTTAACCCGGTGAATGGGTTGTTTTAACCCAGCGATTGGATTGTTTTAACCCAGCGAATGGGTTGTTTTAACCCAGGGAATGGGTTGTTTTAACCCAGGGAATGGATTGTTTTAACCCAGTGATTGTGTTGTTTTAACCCAGCGAATGGGTTGTTTTAACCCAGGGAATGGATTGTTTTAACCCAGCGATTGTGTTGTTTTAACCCAGCGAATGGGTTGTTTTAACCCAGCGAATGGGTTGTTTTAACCCAGTGATTGGATTGTTTTAACCCGGTGAATGGGTTGTTTTAACCCGGTGAATGGGTTGTTTTAACCCAGTGATTGGATTGTTTTAACCCAGCGAATGGGTTGTTTTAACCCAGGGAATGGGTTGTTTTAACCCAGGGAATGGATTGTTTTAACCCAGCGAATGGGTTGTTTTAACCCAGGGAATGGATTGTTTTAACCCAGCGATTGTGTTGTTTTAACCCAGCGAATGGGTTGTTTTAACCCAGGGAATGGATTGTTTTAACCCAGGGAATGGGTTGTTTTAACCCAGCGATTATGTTGTTTTAACCCAGCGAATGGGTTGTTTTAACCCGGTGAATGGGTTGTTTTAACCCAGTGATTGGATTGTTTTAACCCAGCGAATGGGTTGTTTTAACCCAGGGAATGGGTTGTTTTAACCCAGGGAATGGATTGTTTTAACCCAGTGATTGGGTTGTTTTAACCCAGCGAATGGGTTGTTTTAACCCAGGGAATGGATTGTTTTAACCCAGTGATTGGGTTGTTTTAACCCAGTGATTGGATTATTTTAACCCGGTGAATGGGTTGTTTTAACCCGGTGATTGGATTGTTTTAACCCGGCGATTGGGTTATTTTAACCCATTGAATGGGTTGTTTTAACCCAGCGATTGTGTTGGTTTAACCCGGTGATTGTGTTATTTTAAGCCAGCAAATGGATTATTTTAACCCAGCGGTTGCGTTGTTTTAACCCAGCAAATAGGTTGTTTTAACCCAGCAGTTGGGTTAAATGTTTGCCCAACCTGCTGGGTAGTTTTATTTAACTCAACTATTGTTTAAAAATTACTGTATTGTTGCTTAAAATGAACCCAAAATATGTTGGAAATGAACATTTATTAATAATGAATAATCATTAAACAATAAACATTTATTAAATTGCTTATTAATAAATGTTCACCTTTTCATTATTATTGTTGCCTCTAGTAATTATGCGTCTGATTTTTAATTTCCAACATATTTTGTGTTCATTTTAAGCCAGACATACAGTATTTTATTTTATATTTATTTTTATTAAATAAAACTACCCAGCAGGTTGGGCAAACATTTAACCCAACTGCTGGGTTTGTCCATTTTCAACCCAACTTGTGTTGTTTTCACCCACCGTTTTTTGGAGTGTAACCAGCGATTTCCTTTTTCATTTCAGTTTGTCCTTGAAAGGTCTGAGATAAAGAAACATTTTTCCAGCCTTTCTCATTATGGTCAATGCTGCATTAAAGTCTGTGCGAGTGTTTGCATCAGTTGTGTTGGTGTGAATGTGTCGTACCTGTTCACATGCTCCCTTACACTGAGGAAAGAGTTCTGGAGCATGATGGCAGCAGGAGGGATCTGGAAGAGAGAGAGAGAGAGTTCAGTCCACTCGATCTAACGTACTCCCAACATATTTCACTTCAAGTCCCGCTGACGGAGAATACCTTTTGTCGGCACTTTGTATTCAGCCATAAATAGTCAGTCTACCGTGTAAGTATCTTGAAATGGGCAGTTGGCAGTTAATCATTTGGGATTTCACTTCTCCTCACACTATATATGGACACTGTGCTCTTACTAAAGCTCTGGATAGATTTAAATCAACATCAACGCTTCACTCGAACAAAAGTCCATAAAAACAGGGCACAATGTTCTATGATAATATGAAGAAATGTTCTGTATCCAATTTCACAGGTGATTTACCTGTATTTTGAATCACACATGGCACTGAAGGGTTAAAGGAAATATCTGTAAACTTAATCGATAAAGTCCTGGCAGAAAATGACCGTGTCTTACAGTGTATGAATTTCCCAAATGAAGATAGAAATGATCTTCATTCTGGAGCCACAAAACTACAGGAGAAACATCCGTTTGAAGAAACTTTACTTCCCACTACACTGTAAACCTCAGTAAGTTCAGAATACTCAAAACATTTAAGAAGTAACCCGGCGAATGGGTTGTTTTAACCCAGCGATTGGGTTGTTTTAGCCCAGCGAATGGGTTGTTTTAACCCAGCGATTGGGTTGTTTTAGCCCAGCGATTGGGTTGTTTTAACCCAGCGATTGGGTTGTTTTAACTCCGCGATTGGGTTGTTTTAACCCGGCAATTGGGTTGTTTTAACCCAGCGGTTGGGTTGTTTTAACCCAGCGGTTGGGTTTTTTTAACCCAGCGATTGGGTTGTTTTAACCCAGCGATTGGGTTGTTTTAACCCGGCGAATGGGTTGTTTTAACCCGGCGATTGGGTTGTTTTAACCCGGCAATTGGGTTGTTTTAACCCAGCGGTTGGGTTGTTTTAACCCAGCGATTGGGTTGTTTTAACCCGCCGATTGGGTTGTTTTAACCCAGCGGTTGGGTTGTTTTAACCCAGCGATTGGGTTGTTTTAACCCGGCGAATGGGTTGTTTTAACCCAGCGATTGGGTTGTTTTAACCCGGCAATTGGGTTGTTTTAACCCGGCGAATGGGTTGTTTTAACCCAGTTGGGTTAAATGTTTGCCCAACCTGCTGGGTAGTTTTTATTTAACTCAACTATATTACTGTATTTCTTGCTTAAAATTAACTTAAAATATGTTGGAAATGTTTAATGTTTAATAAATGGACATGAAAAATGTAACTTTAAAAAAAAAAATTGCAATCACCTTTTGATTATTATTGCTGCTTCTTATATTTATGTGTCTGATTTTTAATTTTCAACATATTTTGGGTTCATTTTAATCCAGACATACAGTCATTTTTAAACAATAGTTGAGTTAAATAAAACTACCCAGCAGGCTGGACAAACATTTAACCCAACAATTGGGTTAAAACAATGCAATCGCTGGGTTTGTTTGTTTTTAACCTCGCATTTATTAGAGTGAACAAAAGACTGTAAATTCTGTTTTCTATTTATCAAAGAATCCTGAAAAATTGTCATAATATTTCACAGTTTTTACTGTACTTTTGATCTAATAAATGCTTGGTGAGCAGAAGAGACTTCTTAATTATTATTATTATTTATTTTTTACATACGGTAGTGTATATAAAATAATACATTTTATTTTAGTAAATAAAATATACCAATGAATTAAAATTTCCACATAAGATTAGCAGAAGCAGGTGTGTAAAATACAGTAAATTACCCCCTCTTTTAAACACATTAAATATCATAAATGTCCTTTTTGGCAGTCGAAGCCAACACTCACACTGCCATCTTGTTTTTGAGCACCAGGAGAAGCAAAGTCAGAGATATGAAGCAGGAAAATGTCACTGTGAGAATGAGATCAGATGACAGACGTGAAGCAGAGTTTCATTCTGCTTGAGCGACTGTTTGCTTATAATAATCACAAGGGAGAGTTGTGGCTTTGAAAACTTAAGAAAAACATATTCTCATCTGTTTATGCTCCTCCAGAAAAAGTCATCATTTTCAAAATGAAGCACTTTCATCTCATCCAGACTCGTTCCTTTCATCAGCGTGATTTGATCTGTTTCTTCTCGGGAGCCGTGCGCACTGTTAAGTGCTCTTCTTCAGTGCTGTAGTGCGCGTCTCTGGATCATCTGCTCTCTGTCTCCGAGCGTCTGGTTTTCAAATGAGCAGAAGTGAGACACACCAGCACGCCTCTCCTTTCATCCTTTCATCCTTCTCTTCGTCTCTCGCGCTGACACCAGAGCATGTGAGAGTGGACGCGTGCCGCTGCGGTTCCTCTGAGCTCGAGCAGAAACACACGGTGCCGTGTGGAGTGTGTACTATCAAGTCAAAGGTTCATTTAACGTAAGGTGCATGAAGTTAGTGATCCATTAGAAAAGAACATTTACATCTTGAAGCTGCTGAGGCTGAAGATGCTGAAAAATGAAGAAAAGCAAGTGGCCTTCAAGTGTGTTCGTTTCCTGTTTGTAGGTCAAAAAATCGTAAATGATGAACTCAACATCATTTTATTAACCACATGACTTTTTACAGCATAAACTAACCATGACTTCTCATAAAAAGATCAGATTATTTGATATTTATCTTAGCATGTTGGTCACTCATGAAGTTTGAAGTTTGGAGCTCATGAAGTCACTCATGAAGTTTTTCAAAAATAAGCAATTTTTTTTTAGATTATTTGTGAATAATAATAATATTTTTATTATTATTGTAGTTACAATAATTTGTAACATTTAATTATTATTATTACTTATATTATTTATTATTTAATAATATATACCTTTTAAATTTATTATTATTGTTTAACAATTTATAACATTTTAAAATGATTATTATTTTATTATTTGAAATAATAACAATAATTTTAATAATTTTTTAATTATATTCTTCAAAATAATAATTATTATTATTTGACCTTTTTAAGTTATTATTATTGTTGTTATTTAAAATGATAATTATAATAATTGCAATTATTAATTTTTTTTTTTTAATTTAAAATATAATTAGAATTTTCTTTTTGTTTTTTTGCACTTTTAATGATAATGACATCAGGACAGTAGCATCACCCTGACATTTTTTTTTCTTTAAAAACAAAACAAAAAAAAAAAGATTAATTTAAAACAAGCTCATGATTGATTGATCATTGTCACTGTACATATGACAAGCATTTTAATATCTATTTTTTAAGATCAGAACAAAATCGAGCATCATATCACTGCCCCTCGTTGGGAAGCAGATCCCTATATCCAGCATGCGAGTATTTTGAGCTCCCCGTTTTTCTGAGGAATAGTAATAATGCCACATCAAAGGCGTTCCCCTCTTCACTCCCCTTCCCCAACACTCCTGAACATCCACTTCACCCCTACAGATCACCAACATCCTCCGACACTCCTTCTGTTCCCAAGAGCGCTTCACTCCGTCCTTCTCCAGCTGCGGGAGACGTAAAGCGCTCGCCTCCTCGTGCAAACGGTGAAAGTGCAGAGACGCCAGGATCTTCGACAGGAATCGAACACAACTTGAAAGGGAGGCCTGAAACTCAGACGAGAAGCAGACGAGAGGACCGGTCACGCAGTGTGTGAACTGAAGATCCCATGAGGATCCCATCAGGTTCAAAGCCCACACCAACACACCTGGAACCAGTGCTGTAGAGCATGAACTGATCAAATGTATTGATTGAGCCCTCGTTCTGATTCATAATATTGAATCTGTTCATGTTTGACTTTTCAATATAGAATGTTAGTATTTAAAGGGCCGGCGCTCATTTCCACGCATACCGAAGCAAAGAAAAGCCACTTGAATTTGGTTCTGGTCAGAGTGTCGTGAGGGAACGGGCTGAACGTCTGAGACAGCAGAGCTCTTACACACATGTGATCAACTACACTATTTTCGGTTAACCAGAATAAGATTGTTATTGCCGAGCTTGGCGGGAAGTTTATGCTGAGATTCAAGCACATGAACAATGAATATTACACCACTTTACCACATTATGACAGTAATAGCCATTATGATAATACAGTCTTGTGTGGAAACAATTTCTGTTGTGTTTTTCCTCAAATTAAGATTCATAGTTGAGTCACTGACCTGCAGTATAAGAGTGTCCAAAATAAAAAACTAAAATAAATATAGTTTTAAAACACAAATCACACAATGACTTTCTTTTTTTTTGTATGTTCAAGCTCAAAAGTAAAGACGCATGTTTCCACCACTAAATAAAAAAGGCTTTTTATCTCACAATTCTTTTCTCTTAATTGCAAGAAATAAAGTCAGAATTGCGAGATATACTGTAAAGTCACAATTCTGACTACTTTTTTTGCGTTACAAACTCACAATTCAGTTATAAACTCAAATTAACTCAGAACTGTGAGATTTAAAGTCAGAATTGACCCGGTTTATGACATAATTTCCTTTGTGTTTTTACATGTTGGTCACTCATGACTTTGATAAAGTTTTTCAACAATAATCAGGTTTGTTAAGATTATTTGTAAATAATAACAACTATGTTTTACCTTTTAAATGCATTATTATTATTATTTAAAACAATAACAATAATTTAACATTTCTAAATTATTATTTAAAATAATAATAATAATAATAACAGCAATTTGTAACATTTTAAAATTTTGAATTGTGAGTTATAAAGTCAGAATTGTGAGATAAAAAGTCGCAAAAAAAGCCCCTTTTTTATTTTTTATTCAATGGCGGAAAGAAGCTTCCATTCAAAAGTCTAATACTTATTTAACTAAATTATTATTATTTATTTACAAACATTCATTCCAATTTTAGAGGAGTTGCACCACATGACATCACAATTTAACCCTTGTGTTCTGTTCCGGGTCAATTTGACCCGTTTAGATTTTCAAGTTGTTGGAAATACTGTTTTTTTTTCTTGATATTTTGTGACTTTTTCTCATTTATCATCATGCAAAGTTTCAACATGCTGGTGTTTTTTGACATATACAAACAAAATCACTGTTACGTTCGTGACGTTCAATTTGACCCGCATATTTTAACGCTCTAAAGCAACTGTACTGACCCAAAATAATAACATTTCTTGGTTATATTTTGTTATTTTATTTTTTTTACTACATTATGAAGCTAAAAAATGAGTTTTTCACACTTATTTCAATACAGAAACATGTTTTAACCAGCAGCATGAGTGTGAAGATCAGATCCAGAAAGCTCTTGACTTTATGAAATGAGTTTACAAAACAGCCAACTTAGGAAAAGTACATATTTTCATTATACAGCTGCATTTAATTGTTCAGTTATGATGTTCTAAAAAAAAAAAAAAAGTTAAATTATTTATAGTATTTAAAAATCCACTGTTTATTTTCACATTTTGTCAAAACAAAACAGTTTTAAAAAAAAATGGTTAAAAAACATTTTCATTAAATCATATCTCCAGATATATATTTTTTTGGAATATTTGACAAATGTTGATATTAAAAATGTACAGTTTGTACATTAATCTTAAAGTGATTTTTGAGGAATTGTATTGAATCCAATTAGGGTCAATTTGACCCGCTCCATAACGAGTGTCCACAGAAATCCAACAGCGCATGAGGGTTAAATGAAATCATTTTATGACGCATCTTCTTCCTGAAGACTGCACGGCTGCGCAGACGCGCGTCGGTTCAACGCGGCTCAGAGAAGCATGAATGCATTCACACTGCAATTTTACACAAACTTTATCCAGTGCTTTGAGGAGGAACCGTGTCTTCACACAGATCTTTCCTGGAGTTCAGACTTCTGAAAATGCTGTTTTGTAAAGATTAAAAAGTGTGATGCTACAGAAGCGCACAACCGTTTCCCTCGGAGAATTGCAAATTGGTAAAATTGCTCTCAAATTAGGATAAAAGGCCAGAGTCCACACCGTGGTTAAAAGGAAGGAAAGCAGGGCAATTTGTGGCCTCTTTGCGAGGGTCGCGGGGTCCGTTAACGAGCTGGGACTTTAATGACACAGTTGAAGGTGCACTGGAGCATTCAGAGCTGGTTACGGCTCCGTCTGCGGCCTTTGTGCTCGGAGAGAGGAACGCGAGACTTTCAGCCCAGACCGTTGCTGTGGAAATTGATAAAAGCCATGGCAACTACAGCAGTGTCCCCGCGTCCCTCGTGGAAGAGACACTGCGTCTGCCGCTTATTGAGTTGAGCGGGGCTTTACATTATACAAGGGGAGGATGAGTTGTGCAGTGAACCCTACTGTGTCTCGCAGAGAGACCTTTAATGAACAATGACGGCTACACACAGGCCGGCCGGGATCATAACGCTGAGACGACTGTATATAATGAGACGCGGCCCATTAGTGGAGCTCGAGGCGGCGAACGTAACGTCGGATCAACCAACGGGGTTATGCCGAGTAAAGCGAACGAAAAATAAACAAATGCTATTGCTTTAGATACTGTAAAACATGGCTACGGATCATCATTCAAATCCATACAGAAAACAGGAGCTTGACAGAGAGGCGTCTGGGGTCCAGATGTGACCGAAACAGGACCAGAGAAGACCTGAGCTGTGCTGACATTTTAGGTTCCCCAAAGAACCTTTTCTAAGAGTGAACAACATTTAAAGGGTTAGTTCACTCAAAAAAAACTAAATTTCTGTATTTAATTTCTACCCCTCATGTCGTTCCAGACCTTCGTTCATCTTCAGAACACATAGACGGCAAGATAATCCACACTTTCAAGGTCCAGAAAGGAAGTAAAGACATGGTTAACCCTTGTGTTGTGTTACGGGTCAATTTGACCCGTTTAGATTTTCTAGTTGTTGGAAATACTGTTTTTTTTCTTGATATTTTGTGACTTTTTCTCATTTATCATCATGCAAAGTTTCAACATGCTGGTGTTTTTTGACATATACAAACAAAATCACTGTTACGTTCGTGACGTTCGCCGGGTCAATTTGACCTGCATATTTTAACGCTCTAAAGTAACTGTACTGACCCAAAATAATAATATTTCTTGGTTATATTTTGTTATTTTATTTTTTTACTACCTTATGAAGCTAAAAAATGAGGTTTTCCACACTTATTTCAGTACAGAAACATGTTTTAAGCAGCAGCATGTGTGTGAAGTTCAGATCCAGAAAGCTCTTGACTTTATGAAATGAGTTTATAAAACAGCCAACAATATTTTCATTATACAGCTACATTTAATTGTTCAGTTATGATGTTCTAAGAAAAAAAAAAAAATTAAAAAAAATTATTTATAGTATTTAAAAATCCACTGTTTATTTTCACATTTTGTCAAAACAAAACAGTTTTAAAAAATGGTTAAAAAACATTTTCATTAAATCATATCTTCAGATATATATTTTTTTGGAATATTTGACAAATGTTGATATTAAAAATTTACAGTTTGTACATTAATCTCTGTTGTTTTTCATAGTGTGATTTTTGAGGAATTGTATTGAATCCAATTAGGGTCAATTTGACCCGCTCCATAACGAGTGTCCACAGAAATCCAACAGCACATAAGGGTTAAAACAGTCACGTGATGCAGTGGATCAAGAGACCACAATAAAAACATATAAACAACACAAAAATAACTTTATTCAACAATCTCAACGTTCTCTCTGTTTACGTCCAGCGCTTCTCCGTCAGAACGCCGACTCATTACTGGCCACGTCGTGCTGGTCACGTGATCAGCTTCGGCCAATACTGAGCCGGCGTTCAGACGTAAACTGCGTTACCTGTGTAAGGATAATGAAGAGATTGTTGAATAAAGTTGTTATTTTAGTTTTCTTTGTCCACACAGAAAGTGTTCCGGTCACTTGATCACATTCACTGCATCACATCGACTGTTTTAACCATGTCTTTACTTCCTTTCTGGAGCTTGAAAGTGTTGATTATATTGATCTATGAACGAGTCATAAACCTCATCAAAAACATCTTCATTTGTGTCTGAAGATGAACGAGTGACATGAGGGAGAGGAACTCATGACAGAAATCTAATTTTTGCGTAAACTAACCCTTTAACTCTTTCTCCGCAATTAAAGGAATTTTCCCGCAATCCACGTTTTCACTGTAAGGTAGGGGGCGCTGTTACGCATCATCTGAAAGAGGATCAAAACACAGGCGAAGAAGAAGCAGAAACAATTGATAGAAGCATTGTAAAAAAAAACACGGTCATGAAACATTAAACAGCATACATCAAAACCGCCGAACATTACTGAAGGAAGTGTTGAACCCATGAAGAGGAATGTTGATCTAATCCATGTGTGTTTTGATCTTCACTCTGAATCCAATCCAGACATAGTCTTTGATAAAAACGTGATCTTCTCAGCTTAAGGCTGTAAAATAACAAAATGTGGAAGTAAAGCGCTGTGAATACTGTCCGGATGCACTGTAAAATACAGAGAAACTAACAAGGAACAGGTGAATCAAATTAATCAAACAATGAGTCGCTATGGCAACAAATGAGAAACCACAGAAACAAAAGCCGAGTCCGAAATTGCGTACTGTCTGAGAAGGTACTACATTTGAATTTAAATTCACTTCACGAGTGTGTTCTTTATAGTGAAATCTACATCCGCCATGTTGTTCCTGTCACATGACCTACCAGTGACAAAATAATAAATACAAAGACGCCTCATTGGCTGCCATACATCAACGAGTCCGCCATATTGCTCCAGGCAAGACTGCTCAATAAACAAACGCAAGTAAACTGGGAGCTGCGGCTTTATGGACAAAAAAGATAAAAAAAATGCAATAAATTTTACAATTCTCAACCAATTTCGGATACCAGACACACAAGACGACAAGCTGTTGCTATGGTTACCACAGTGTCAATCATTGTTTTTCATACACACATGGAACAACTCAACTCATGCGGTTGTCACTCCTGAAAGTCGCTGAACAGAAACCAAGCTACAATATCACACGAAATTAACTGAGAAAAAAAAATAGCTTGAATTTTAACAACTCTATACTAGCATACAGTATGACTGCCTTCATGTGCGCTCAAAATCTGGTAACGCGGATGAAGTTCAGCGAGAAAAACTCAACTGTGATTTTTATGGTGCTAAAACATTGATAGACGTTTTTAAAGAAAAAAGCTTTAGGAGATGGGAAGAATCAATCTTTCAAGGCAGCAGCTGAGTGTCAGTGGACTCTCAGTTTGTTACAGTTACAATGGCTATTGTTACAGATGCTGTCACAGACCAGCAGAATCCGCATCGCGCCGACGGAGAGCAGGAGCGTTTCTGAGGCCTGCTGCCTCTACAGTGACACGGCCGGAGGGGAGTCCTGGACGAGCTCGAAAAATAAACAATGACCAGAATCAACAAAAGCACTGAGTGACAGAGGCCGGCGTGGGGCCTGCCGTAATCCTTTCAAGCTGTAAAGAAGCATGTGCTGTCGCCCAGCGGGGCTCCGACGGGACACAATACACAGAAAAGAGCAGGCCGACTCCGGGTACAACACGCTCGCGGGGAGCATGTGGACACACACAGGAAACACCACTGTAGACTTTGTTCCTTGACAGGGACATGGGAAGACTTTGTCCAGGAGTTCATGCTTTTCTGTGCAATTTAACTGAAGTGAGCTGTTAACAACAGCCCTGCGCTTCCTTTCCCTCGTGTCACGCTACGACTGACTATCGGCAAAAGATTTGACTGTCTGCTGATTTCCCCAAAAATACAATGCATTAATGCAGTTATTTGAATGTTTCTATATTCTACATGTTTCTATATATATATATATATATATATATATATATATATATATATATATATATATAAATATAAATAAATGAGTTAAATGAGTTATAATATAAATGGGTTAAATGAGGCTTTTTGGTTCATTATTTTGCATATTTACTGTATTTTTATATATATATATATATAGTAAATATGCAAAATAATGAACCAACAAGTTCATTATTTATAAATATTAATAAATATATATATATATATAATATACAGTAAATATGCAAAATAATGAACCAAAAAGCCTCATCAAAACAATGTAATATTTGAAAGAAAAAGTATTTATCATAATATTTCATTACTAATTATTTAAAACTATTTTTTTTAAAAAACATAATAACTAAATTCATACTTATTAATAGTTGCTGGGTAGTTTTGTTTAACTCCACTATTGTTTAAAAACTACTGTATTGTTGGTTAAAATGAACCCAAAATACGTTGGAAATTAAAAATCAGACTCATAATTACTAGAGGCAACGATAATAATCAAAAGGTGAACATTTATTAATAAGAAATTTAATAAATGTTCATTTATTAAACATAAAATAGGTTGGAAATTAACATTTATTATGGAGTTCATTTTAAGCAACAATACAGAGATTGGGATGTTTTAACTCAGAGATTGGGTTAAATGTTTTATTTAACTTAACTATTGCTTAAAAATTACTGTATTGTTGCTTAAAATTGCCCAAAATTTGTTGCCAACAATAAAGCTTTATTAAATTGCTCACTAATGAATCCTCCTGATTATCCACCTTTTGATTATTATTGTTGCCTCTAGTAATTATGTGTCTGATTTTTAATTTCCAACATATTTTGGGTTCATTTTAAGCCAGAAATACAGTAATTTTAACTAACTACCCAGCAGGTTGGGCAAACATTTAACCCAACCACTGGGTCAAAACAACCCAATCGCTAAGCATCTTAAAAAAATCTGAGATTTTTTATGACAAGGCAAGGTTAGTTCCGATTGTAAAATGTCACGTGGTGCCCAAAAATACAATGATGCACAAATGAACAATTCATGATATTGATAAAAAATATTTTTTCCCTTAAAAAAAAAAAACTTATTTAAAAATGTTTTCTTGATTAAGTTGCGTACTCACATGTCTTCAAGGTGTGAGTAAAAATATGACTTTTTACTAAATGGTTGCACCACATGACATTTTAAGTTTAATATTTTTTTTTGAAAATAGTATTTCAAAACCAACTTGAACACAAAGAGAAAGTATCCAAGAGTTTGGCACATGAACTAGATGTTTAAAAGATTTGTCCTCCTATGGCATACGAGCCAAAAGCGTTCCACAAAGAATCTTCCTCTTCCCAAAAACTGCGTACAGGACACACTTCACATCTCTTCTGTGATGCCCACATGGAGGACGGCTATCAATCAGGCGGACCGACGCAGACCTTCTTCAACATGAATGGGACATCTGCCACGGCAAAGCCTGGCGAATCCTCCTGGAGCTGGACACGGAGAGACACTCGGATCGAAGACTGATTGCAGATCAGGGCTAATTATGATGAAGCCTTGCAGGAACTTCTTCAGAAATATCCATTAGGATTCATTTCAGAACTGAGCGGAAGGTTTACAAAACGAGATATTTTTACACGTTAAAGTACTGAATGGAACCCCTTGCAGAGATTGTGCTTCAACGTTTGTGTTTCAGAAGTTTATTTTTGGATAAAAAGTGTCTAATTAGCAACTAACGTAAATCATTTGCATATTTTAGGTACTTCTACAAAACTGTTCAAACGTTTGGGATTGGTAAAGTTTCTTAATGTTGCACCAAAACTGCATTTATTTGATCAAAAATACAGTAAAATATTATTCTAATCATGTAAATCATCTGTTTTCTATGTGAATATATAGTACAGTGTAATTTATTCCTGAATTTTCAGCATCATTACTCCACATGATCCTTCAGAAATCATTCGTTGTTTTTTTTTTCCAGAATTCTTCGATGAAAAAAAAAAAGTCCAAAATGTATTTGAAATCAAAATATTTAATAATAATTTTGCTTTTACAATCCATTTAATGTGTCCTTGATGACTAAAAGCACTCACTCGATATTATTATTTTTAATAAATGTTTAATTTAAAACAAGCACAAAGCTGTGTCTTTCTGACAGGATAAAGTCCTTCACGGGAGGCTCTAAAGTAAGGAGTCAGGATTATTCATGCTCAAAATATGGAGCGAATGTGGTCGAGCTGGTGAATGATTCATTCCACTTCCGTTGCCAAACAGCTCGGGAGCGGACGGTCCCTTTGACTCGGAGACTAAACACAACCTTGGCAACCTTGTACGATGCTGTCCTTGGGTCATCCTCGAGAATCATCCCTCAGTTCCCACCGGACAAATGTTATGAGCGTGTATTAAATTATGTAACAGCGTTTGGCTACTTCATCGCATTACAGAAACTCAAACAGTGCAACGCCACAAACGTCTGATTCACGAGGAAAGCATGAAGTGATATTCGTTTGCTGCCGTTTCCTGCCAGTTCACTTCGGCCCAAAAGCTTGTTTTCTTTCACGGCCGAAGCCGTCGGTCCAGTGAAGGCCGGCTGTTACCGGATGTGTTTGAATCGCACGGCTGTGAAGAAGACGTCACCCTTTGCCCCGTCTTTACAACTTAAGGGGTCGCAGACACATACAATGTTGAATGGTGGATGATTCTTGTCTGTTTTTTTTTCTGCATTCCTATGTGGCAGAGCCAGTCCTTCAGAATAATGCCGGAGGGTCAAAGGTCATTTCCTGTGCATTAATAATTGAGGACTTTGACATAAACAAGGAAGGATTGACCAAGAGGATAAAATGTTTTGACTGAATCGCTGAGCCAAAGTTTCAAATCTTTTTGACCATGTGACTTTCTTTCCAAACGCTCAGCCGAACCATTTCCCGATTTCATTGTCAAGTAGGACATTTGACGATGACTGAACAGTTTTCAGATGACAACCAGAAAAAAAACGTATAATTGCAGAGCGTCAGAAGAGAAACAAACCACGCAACTGTGGATCCCCAGCTAACAAGGTTCTCTCGACGAATGTAATGTTTATAGAACTATAATAACGTGTAATTAATATTAATGTTCGTCAAAGGATGAGTTCAGTTCAGAATGAAAGTGTCCTGATCATTCACTCTCCTCCATGTCATGTTCATGTGTTTCTTTCTCCAGTGGAAAAGAAATGAAGAGGAAAACATTCAGGATTTTTCTCCATATAGTGGACTTCACTGGGGTTCAACGGGTCCAAATGTCAGTTTCAGTGCAGCTTCAAAGATCTACATGATCCAGACGAGGAATAAGAGTCTGATCTAGAGAAACCATCACACATTTTATACAAAAAAAATAAACATTATATACTTTTTAACCACAAATGCTGGTCTTGCACTGCTCTGATGCTCCACACATCACGTCATCACGCTGGAAAGGTCACGTGACGTAGGAGGAAGTACCGATCCAGTGTTTAGAAAGCAAAAATCAAAGACTGAGTCTACAAAGGTAGATTAACGACGTCGGACGATTTTGAAGTTGGAGGAGAAAATTAGTTTTTCACTCGTCTTCGTCCTACGTCACGTGATCTTTCCACCGTGATGACGTGATGTGTGGAGCATCAGAGCAGTGCAAGACGAGCATTTGTGGTTAAAAAGTATATAATGTTTATATTTTTGTATAAAATGTGCGATGGTTTCTCTAGATCAGACTCTTATTCCTCGTCTGGATCATGTAGATCTTTGAAGCTGCACTGAAACTGACATTTGGACCCGTTGAACCCCATTGAAGTCCACTATATGGACAAAAATCCTGGAGTGTTTTCCTCAAAAACCTTGGATGACATGAAATGAGTAAATTATCAAGAGATTTTAAAGAAAACATTTTAGTTGGATGTTCGTCTAATGTTTTTAAATGCTGTTTGAATGTTCTCTGAACATTCTGTAACGTTTGCAAAATGACAAAACGGAATGGAACGTTCACACAACAAAAAACAACACATGCTTTTAAAACATTTCACCAACTGGATGTTTCAAACGTTCTCAGAACAATCAAAAATATTTTTATAGCTCAACGGGAGCGTTCACGAAACGTTCTTAGAACGCATTTCTGTTGGCTGAGTTTTCTGATTTTGGCAGAATTAATAGGAATTCCTTTGAAAGCCTGAAATAAACTTCCATAAAAATAAAAAAAAATCCTACATTTGTGAAAATCACGCTTTGAAACGCCTCACATGTTCTCATAATCGCCATCATCAGGTTTCACACAAACTTGCATGAAAAAAATGCCTGTATTCAATGCAAAACAAAATGATCGGTAAGTTGTTTAGAAGGCCAACAATCTGCAACACATTCACACTGTAAAATCTGCGTTCAAAAATGAACGAGTCTTTAAATCGTTTGTGAAAGAA
>CM076065.1:27367500-27390000 GCA_038088235.1 Zacco platypus | reverse complement strand
GCCTTCTGAGGCCTGAACACACACAACACACACACATGAGCGTAACTCAAGACCTGTAGGGCATGAGCAGAACTACTGCTTATATTTTCTGAAACCAAATAGTTGGTGGGGTTTTTTGAAGGACTAAATGACTAGAGCTGTATCATGAGGCTGCTGTAGGGACAGAGGAGTTCATGTGTGTATTAGCTTCGAGCTCATAAACACTACTGTTCAAGGGTTTGGGGACAATGAGTTCTTTTAAAAATAATAATAATAATACTTTAATTCAGAAAGGATGCGTTAAATTGCTCGGAAGTGACAGTAAAGACATTTCTGTCATGACAACTCTGAGTGTTTGGCATGGTGATGGATATGACAATGTTGATATGTTTGGTCTTGGAGGAATAGATCCGTTGTTATTGCTACTGCTGTTATTGCCGCTGCTGCTGCAGTTGGTTATTGCTGCTACTACTGTTATTGCCGTTGCTACTGCTATTGCTGCTGTTGGTTATTTACGCTGCTGCTGTTATTGCTGCTACTGCTCTGTTTGCTGCTGCTGCTGTTATTGTTGTTGCAGCTTCTGTTATTGCTGCTACTGCTGTTATTTCTGCTGCAGTTGGTTATTGCTACTGCTGTTATTGCTGTTGCTGCTGCTGTTGGTTATTGCTGCTACTGCTGTTATTTCTGCTGCTGTTGGTAATTGCTGCTTCTGCAGTTATTGCTGCTGCTATTACTCTTGGTTATTGCAGCTACTGCTGTTATTGTTGGTTATTGCCGCTGCTACTGCCGCTGTTAATTCTGCTGCTGGTTGTTATTGCCGCTGCTACTGCTGTTGGTTATTGCTGCCGCTGCTGTTATTGCTGCTGCTGTTGTTATTGCTGCTGCTGTTGGTTATTGCTGCTGCTGTTGGTTATTGCTGCTGTTATTGCTGCTGCTGTTATTAGTCATTACTGCTGCAACTGTTGTTATTACTACTGCTGTTATTGCTGCTGCTGCTGCTGCTGTTATTCCTGCTACTACTGTTGTTATTGCTGCTGCTGCAGTTGGTTATTGCTGCTGCAGTTATTGCTGCTGTTATTCCTGCTACTACTGTTGTTATTGCTGCTGCTGCAGTTGGTTATTGCTGCTGCTGTTATTGCTGCTGTTATTCCTGCTACTACTGTTGTTATTGCTGCTGCTGCAGTTGGTTATTGCTGCTGCTGTTATTGCTGCTGCAGCTGCTGCAGTTGGTTATTGCTACTGCTGTTATTGCTGCTGTTATTCCTGCTACTACTGTTGTTATTGCTGCTGCTGCAGTTGGTTATTGCTGCTGCTATTATTGCTGCTGCAGCTGCTGCAGTTGGTTATTGCTACTGCTGTTATTGCTGCTGTTATTGCTGCTGCTGTTATTGCTGCTGTTATTGCTGCTGCAGCTGCTGCAGTTGGTTATTGCTACTGCTGTTGGTTATTGCTGCTGTTATTGCTGCTACTGCTGTTATTTCTGCTGCAGTTGGTTATTGCTACTGCTGTTATTGCTGTTGCTGCTGCTGTTGGTTATTGCTGCTACTGCTGTTATTTCTGCTGCTGTTGGTAATTGCTGCTTCTGCAGTTATTGCTGCTGCTATTACTCTTGGTTATTGCAGCTACTGCTGTTATTGTTGGTTATTGCCGCTGCTACTGCCGCTGTTAATTCTGCTGCTGGTTGTTATTGCCGCTGCTACTGCTGTTGGTTATTGCTGCCGCTGCTGTTATTGCTGCTGCTGTTGTTATTGCTGCTGCTGTTGGTTATTGCTGCTGTTATTGCTGCTGCTGTTATTAGTCATTACTGCTGCAACTGTTGTTATTACTACTGCTGTTATTGCTGCTGCTGCTGTTATTCCTGCTACTACTGTTGTTATTGCTGCTGCTGCAGTTGGTTATTGCTGCTGCAGTTATTGCTGCTGCAGCTGCTGCAGTTGGTTATTGCTACTGCTGTTATTGCTGCTGTTATTCCTGCTACTACTGTTGTTATTGCTGCTGCTGCAGTTGGTTATTGCTGCTGCTGTTATTGCTGCTGCAGCTGCTGCAGTTGGTTATTGCTACTGCTGTTATTGCTGCTGTTATTGCTGCTGTTATTGCTGCTGCAGCTGCTGCAGTTGGTTATTGCTACTGCTGTTATTGCTGCTGCTGTTATTAGTCATTACTGCTGCAACTGTTGTTATTACTACTGCTGTTATTGCTGCTGCTGCTGCTGCTGTTATTCCTGCTACTACTGTTGTTATTGCTGCTGCTGCTGTTGGTTATTGCTGCTGCTGTTATTGCTGCTGCTGTTATTGCTGCTGCTGCTGTTGGTTATTGCAGCTGCTGCAGTTGGTTATTGCTGCTGCTGTTATTGCTGCTGCTGCTGCTGCAGTTGGTTATTGCTGCTGCTACTGTAGTTATTGCTGCTGCTATTGCTGCTGCTGTTATTGGTCATTACTTCTGCAACTTTTGTTATAGCTACTGCTGTTGGTAATTGCTGCTACTGCAGTTTTTGCTGTTGCTATTACTCTTGGTTATTGCTGCTACTGCTGTTATTGTTTATTGCTGCTACTACTGTTTTTGCCACTGCTACTGCTGTTGCTGCTGGTTGTTATTGCTGCTGCAACTGCTATTGCTGCTGTTATTGCTGCTGTTGGTTATTGCAGCTGCAGCTGTTTTTGATGCTACTACTATTATTATTTATTGCTGCTGCAGATCAAGTACAGGACTTTCTATTGCCAATACATACATGACACGATGCTGTGAGCAAGTAAGACAGGTTGCTCCTGTACAATGTAGCATACATTAATTACCTGTAGCAGATCTATACAGGTGGAGCTGGGGAAGGTGGAGAGTTTCTGAAAATGAGCAGCAACTGCTACAACAAATGCCGGCCAAGTATTTGAAGGTTGAGCAGTGAGCTCATTGGCTACTGACACAGCAGGAACCAATCAGCTATGCCTTATAGAGAATGATGTGATTGCAAGCAGACTGAGTTAAGAATCTGTCAGCCTGCGTCAGTTCTGCGAGTTTCATGACAGATAAAATATATATATATTTTAAAATAATTACAATTATCTTAAATTAATATGTGTCTTTCTAAATTGAGAACATACCTCCCTCCAAAACAAAACAAAACACAGAAATAGTAAAATAATGTTTGAAAGCTGTGACATAAACCAAAGGTTACCGGCTATTTTAAAGAGCAGGAAACAAGTATATAGTACTAATAAATAAATAACCACTTTCTCTCAGGATGGCTAGCTGATCATCCTGATTCGTTCTTAATTAAAACAACAGTCAGCAAATGCATACTAATAATAAATTCAATACTGTGATAAAAGCTTCAGTAATCATCGTGATATTGAAATCTGATGCCGTCATGTGTCTAATAATAAGCTACAATAAGCATTTCAGGCTGACTTTAATGATGAGACAGAGGTCTTAACGTGAGAACTGAGATTCGTCGTGTTTATTACACCGCTAACATGAGCATTATGAAATGTCTCTTCTGTTTCGTGCATTCATACTTTAGCTCTCCTGAAACAGGGCCCAAAAACATCCCACTTCACAAACAACCTTAAAAAGGCTCCAGCAAACCACAATTGCTGCTGCGCTGTCACTGCCTCATCTGGAGCATCGCACCACGGGCTATATTTACTGGCCTGAAGTATAAATATACATAAAGAGAGAAGGAAAAATACAAATACACGGGTGGAGAAATGTGAGCGCACGAGGTGTAGCCGCTGTCGTCTGGCCTGCGGTTGGTGTGAGGAGGCAGGCCGTGTCTGTGTTTGTGTCGCGTCGGGCCTTGGCAATGCTTGAGAGACTACTGCTTACCACTAAAACATTACTAGAGTTTGAGCAATTAATGAGGTAGAAAGATAGGACTGAATTTTACGCAATTGCTTGACTAAAATGTGCATGAAAGTAGCTTTTAAGCACATGATTGGATCAAGAAGTTGTTGAAGTGTGAATCTCTCCGCTCACTTGACGATAATCTTCAAAGCTGCATAAACTGAGCATTTAACACTCGAGCTGAATCGACTGTGTACTGACCAGAAGGGGTCACTCATCACGTCCCGCCCGTCGAAGGAATAAAGTGGGATGCCGGGAGGAAGGAGATGGTTGGAGAAGATGGACTCCCAGTTCTTGAACAGGACCTCACCCTACACACACAAATCATACATGGATTTAACACGCACTGTCCCAAACATGTGTGAACACTGAAATATAAGAATTCAAACCCCAAAACCCTCAATCATTCTGAACCCATACATGTTCCTTCTCCCGTATAACTGAAGCTCGAAAGCTTCAAAAAGGATAAAAGGCACCATAAAAGTACAGATTTGTGAACAGATCAAAATATACAGTACCGTTTAAAGGTTTGGGGTAAGTAAGATTTTTTAATATTTTGTAAAGAATTCTCTTCTGCACACCAAGGACGCATTTATTTGATCAAAAATACAGTAAAATTGTGAAAAATTATTAAATTTAAAATAGCTGTTTTCAATGCAAATTTTCAGCATCATTCCTCCAGTCTTCAGAGTCACATGATCTTTCAGAAATCATTCTGATATGATGATTAGATGCTCAAGAAACATTTATGATTATTATCAATGTTCATATTTTTTGTGGAAACGTCATATATTTTATTTTTCAGGATTCTTTAACAAACAGAAAGTTCAAAAGAACAGCATTTATTTGAAATAGAATCTTTTATAACATTACAAACGTCTTTACTGTCACTTTTGATCAATTTAAAGCGTCCTTGATGAGTAAAAGCATTCATTTATTTTATTTTAAAAAAGAGTGGAAGTTATTCTCGACTAAAAGTCTTGCTTTTTCAAGCTTGCTAGAGGAGAAAGTTCTCAGTAAACAAAACGTTCCACAGAAGATGAAATGTTTTTAATCCCTTAAAACCTATTCACACCAAGAACAAAACAAAAAAAAAGACCAAATGAAAGAGCGTTCAGAAGTGTTTGCTATAGGTGTTGAACAGAAACAGGTAGGACTCCTTTACGAAGACGCGTGAGTGATCATTATTACCAACAATGACATTTACCCTGAGGTTGACCACTGGCGTGTCGGTTCGGTACGTGGGCTGAACGATGTCGATCAGGTCCTGGAGGTGGTGTGAGAGGAAGGCCTTGTAATCGTCTCTGATTCCCATGGCTTGAGCTTGAGTCCTGCAGAGCTTATTCACCGAATGGATGGAGCCCAAATTCCCCGTCAACGGCGCGTTGAGAGCCACCAACCTCAGCTGAGAAAACAGTAAAGAAGGACGTGAGGAAACAACAACATATCCTTATAGACTCTTTTTCTCAGAATTGTGAGATATAACCTCGCAATTACATGGAGATTGTTCGCCCTCGTGTGAAATGTGGATTATTGAAATTACTCGATTTCGCTCATGCTGACATGCGAACATTATAACTTCAACAACACAAACTCAAATAACGAGCACAGACACAGAAAGAAGAGTCGAATGTCGTGCTGGAGAGCATCTCTCTTCATGAAGCCAGCCTGGCTAGGATGATCTTCAACAACAGCGGATGGACGGAACCATAATTTAGTCTAAAACGGGAGCGATGGACACCACAGAGACACTTTTGGAGGCCTGATCATTTTGAGGCTTTTGAGGTGCTCAGACCCAAACCATGACAAATCTCAAATATGACATTAGTCTCTGCGGACGACAGCCTGGGAATGTTTGGATGGGGTGAGAGAGCGTTCGGTGCATTGTGGGAGAGACAGAGATACACTGCAAAATTGTAGGATATGAGGATTTTGAGGTTCTACTGCAGCTATGGAGAAGTTTCCAGAAGTAGCAGCCAAACCATTGGACACACATGTAGAAACACACACACACACACACTAACTCACTCATACTCACACACACACACACTCACTCACACACACACACACACACACACTAACTCACTCACACTCACACACACACACACACACACACTCACACTCTCTCTGTCACACACACACACACACACGCACGCACTCACACACACACACACACACACACACTAACTCACTCACACTCACACACACTCACTCACTCACTCTCACAAACACACACACACACACACACACACTCTCACACACACACACACACTCACACACACACTAACTCACACATACTCACACACACACACACTCACACACACACACACACACACACTAACTCACACACACTCACACACACACATACACACACTCACACTCTCTCTGTCACACACACACACACACACACACACGCACACACACACACACACACACTCACACACACACAAACACACACACTCACACACACAGGTTTGTTTTGCTATCTTAGTGAGGACATTGCACGCACTTCTATTGATTTTATATCAGGTCGATGATATTTTCTCTCTCCTAACCCAACCTCTACTCCTAAACCTACCATCACAGAAAACATTCTGCATTTTTACATTTTTAATAAAACATTGTTTAGTATGTTTTTAAAGATATTTGAAATATGAGGACTCATATGTGCTCATAAAACATGTTTCCGTCGTAATACCAGTGTAATAACCATGACATTATACACATTTGTGTCCTCATAAATCATGAAAACAAACACACACACAAACTCACTCACTCTCACATGCACTCTCTCTGTCACACACACACACTCTCACACACACACACTCTCTCTCTCTTTCTCATATACATACACACTCTCTCTCACACACACACACACTCACACAGGTTTGTTTTGCTATCTTAGTGAGGACATTGGATGGACTTCTATTGATTTTATATCAGGTCGATGATATTTTCTCTCTCCTAACTCAACCTCTACTCCTAAACCTACCATCACAGAAAACATTCTGCATTTTTACATTTTTAATAAAACATTGTTTAGTATGTTTTTAAAGATATTTGAAATATGAGGACTCATATGTGCTCATAAAACATGTTTCCGTCGTAATAGCAGTGTAATAACCATGACATTATACACATTTGTGTCCTCATAAATCATGAAAACAAGCACTCACACACGCACACACACTCACTCACACACACACACACACACACACACACACACACACTTTCACACACACACACACACAGGTTTGTTTTGCTATCTTAGTGAGGACATTGCACGGACTTCTATTGATTTTATATCAGGTCGATGATATTTTCTCTCTCCTAACTCAACCTCTACTCCTAAACCTACCATCACAGAAAACATTCTGCATTTTTACATTTTTAATAAAACATTGTTTAGTATGTTTTTAAAGATATTTGAAATATGAGGACGCATGAAGTGTCCTCATAAAACATGTTTCCGTCGTAATACCAGTGTAATAACCATGACATTATACACATTTGTGTCCTCATAAATCATGAAAACAAGCACACACACACACACACTCTCTCTCTGTCACACACACACACACACACACACACACACTCACACACAGGTTTGTTTTGCTATCTTAGTGAGGACATCATAAATATGTCCTCATAAATCATGAAAACAAGCACACACACACACACTCTCTCTGTCACACACACACACACTCTCTCTCTCTCTCTCTCTGTCTCACACACACACACACACACTCTCTCTCTCTCTCTCACACACACACACACACACACACACACTTACTGCTCGTCCTGTGTGTATTTCAGGTGTGTTGCTCAGGTAAGAGTTCAGCATCAGAGGTTCAGCCTGTGGGTTTTACAAAGACAAGCTCAAAAAACTCTCACACTCCATTTAAAACAGTCACTTTTTCCACATTAAAAAGTTTGTTTTTTTTCTATCCAATAAAATGCGTTCAAAGAGATGAAAAAAGGGTTTCTTACATCATCCTGCGAGAGGACAGAGGACGCATGCGTCTCGATCAGACCACCCAGCTGTGGAAGAGAAAATACTCGAGCTGTGAAAAACTGAACACAATCTATAACAAATCCAAACGTCATTCTCTTGAACATTCACCTGAACCGCTCTCCAGCCTCCCGACACTTTAATATAGAGAGTACTAGTGTCAGTAACGAAAGACAACGTCCCGTCCTCCACCCCATATGACTGTCTCATGGCACTCAAACTGGCATATTTCCTGACCTGGAGAAAAAAAAAAACATGGCATATATATGAAGTGAGGTAAACGAAACACTGTATTTACCGCATTTACCACAGTGAATATCTCATGATTGTGGGAAACTGTGACATTAAAGCAAAAGGCTGATTGATTTAACACATCTGAGTGTTTACTCACGGCGCCAGCGGGATCAGCAGCTCGTCCCGGAGGTCCGGGCGGTCCTGGAGGGCCAGGGATCATCACGCCTGAAACAACACGAGACTCAGCCTCACTCTATACATATCAAAGTGTGATCACAGCAGAAGTGTTTGTGAAATGAATAGCGCTCAGCAGGGATGGACTGTGAGAGACTGTCTGAAGGCCATTTGGTCCCTCACAATCTTAGATCAACAGATGAACTGCTTTCTTGACCTTCATGACCCTCACCTTTGAAAGAGATATCAGCAACCTGTGGCTTCAGTTATAAAGAGGTGCATATAATGATATTCCTATGAATGATGTCCGTATACACAAAAAAATGTTCCTAAATGAATCTCTCTTTATAAATCACAGCCATATTAAGCCGTTTTACACAGTCTTGATGTTGTTTTTGTCTCTACTAGACTGAATGTTGATTATTTTCCTCATTGTGCAGCTCCTCTTTTCCCAGTCTGTCAGTAACGCTCTGTTTACTTCCTGTCTCTATGAAGCCTCTCCTTCTGAGAAGCACAATGTGCTCTGATTGGTCGGCTGGAGCGGTGTGTTGTGATTGGTGTTTGGGAAATGCCCCGCCCCTTACCATAACTAGCAGTTTCAACACACTACTAACTAACTCAACCAGGCTCCGCCCCTTTATTCTGCGTATGCATTATTTAAATGAGGAAGAAAACTCAAGATGGAGGGGCTTCAGGAGTTCAGAAACACTGATATAGAGAAGAACTGGAACTTTGAAGAGCTTTTTCATCATCAAACAGCAACATTTCACACTGAAGAAAGATGAACATGGAAGAAAAGCAGAATATTTCCCATTTAAGTTCAAGCGCATCGGCTCCACCTAGTTGGACGCTTGCCGCTGTTTTTATTTATTGCCTTCTTTTCGCATCACATATTTCAGTAATCGTCATAAGTTAGGTATCATTCAAAAGCTTAAAAACAGAATTCATCCTGTGAAATCCATATTGAAATTAGACATTGTGTTTCCATGGAAACGGAACTTTAAATCCTCGTCCCCCTAGTGGGCGTTATCAGGTTTCATATTACCAAATCTAACTTATGGTCAAATCTTGATAAAAACACATTTGTCAGAAAGGTCTGAATCTCAAGCTTCCATAACTGGAAATAAAAGTGATATTTGGACAGAAATGTATTAATTTGTTACAAATTCAATTAATTTTTGGTGACACCCGGTGGCTTTTTCTGGTACATCGCCTACACAAAATCGCAATTTTTGTGACATTAACTTCAAATTTGGAACACAACTTGGTTAGACATATGGCTTTGATAAATTGGATTTATAAAATAAAAAACTTTTTAGTACAATACATTTGATTTACAGTAAATTTAAACTTCTTCATACTTTCATTTTTCTGTAAAACAAGACCAAACGTAACTCTACATTCCACAGTATTCGTGAATTACAACAATTTAAAATTGTCATTTTCACATCTATGCTCAAAAAGGAAGGTGACGATGTAAATGAATTACTTAAAAACAGATGCATATAATTATATTCATGCATATTGCCTGAATATTGCCTACATTTTCATAAACAATGTTGAATTAGTTGAATTACTGTTATATAAGTTAGTACGCATACTCTTCAGTCGGCATACGCATAGGAATCGGCTTCTGCTGTTATAAATCCATGGTATTTAGGATCAAATCTGCATTTTATAAAGGAGGCGTCCGGACTGTCCTGAAGATAACTGGGGATTTGCGAAATGAGGAATAATACACATTTCTGTACGTGGGTTAGGCTTTTGGGACCGGATTCTGCTTTAAGGTTGTTCTCACCAGAGCCATATCGTCCAGGTGGTCCGGGAGGTCCCGGCAGTCCAGGAGGTCCAGCAAAACCGGTCCTCCCGAAACCTGGTGCACCAGGGGGTCCTCGTGGTCCCGGATGACCAGGAGGTCCGACAACAGATTCCCCTTTAGGTCCCTGCTGACAAAACCCTACATTATTACACATTTCACAGCATTACAACTGAATCGTGCCACAAAAACACCAGACCTGGTAAAACTGGTAAAATTGAATCACACAGAAAGATCAAAACGCGCTTTGAGTTACAAGAGATGTGTGAGAAGTGTGAGGAGGAATCCAGACTGAGGCACGGGAAGAGAAAAAAACAAACAAGAGGCATAGAAATGAGAATAAGAGACGGACAGCGGATAAATGAGAAGATATGAACTGGGTGCATGAACCCTGTGAGGCCTGATATATGTTTTTTTTTTTTAATGGTACAGTTTATATTTTTAAGAACTCATCATCATCATCATCATCAGGTCTTTATGGCTCATATAGTCTGATATAGTGAGAATATGGAGGAAAAACAGCAGCTCAGTTTTATTCAGAGGATCAAACTGTAATGTAAACCAATGAGATAGCAATATCACACGAGTAGCAGAGCCATGTGACTGCATATCAGCACGGCTCTGGTTCGCCGTAGGTCATCACAGAGTGCTGATATACAGTCATATCGCACGGCTACGAGTGTGTTATTGCGTTTATACAACGGTTCGACGGCACAAGTGTGTAAATAAACAAGAACGACAACTGAGTGTCTTTAAAACCCTCTTTTGTGTAGAACTACCTTCTCAAGATGACAGTTTGACCAAGACTCTGTTACTAATTATAAACCGTCACTTTAGAACTTGTAACGAAGGAACGTTGAGTCGCTTCATTGAAACTCACTGTATTTAATACAGTATTATTGAAAGAGAGAGAGAGAGAGAGAGAGAGAGAGAGAGAGAGAGAGAGATGGTCTGAGCGAGCGTTACCTGTGTCTGATATAACATTCATTCTTCAGTCGATGTCCATAATATTATATCCATTATAAAAACCCGTTTGAATGTCCGCTGAGGAAAGCGATCTTTGTATTTGTACTTTTTACAGTTACAATTGTACAATTTTCCGTAACATACAGCGCTAAAACATGTTTGCTTACAAAATTCCCTTTCAATTTAAAAGTCTGTTGCGACTGACTCGTTTACTCGTAAAGTTTCCATATTACGCACGAGCGGACCCTTTCTCAACAGCAAATACAGCATATTTATATAAAATAATATTTATTTAACAACAATATTCGTATAAAAACAACAGCCATTATGAATGACAATAGAAAATAAACACAATTGTAAGATTCAGTCAAACGTTCAAAAGCAGTGCTGGACAGGATGTGTTAAACGTCGCCTTAATATTAAATTATTAAATTTAACTTAGCCCAACTTGATTTCATCAGAAACACGATTAATAAGACCATAATTGCCTGTTTTAAGTACTCAAAAATGAATAACATCTCATGTTTATAAGAGGCAGCTGTAAATCCCTGAAACACTGGCCCAGATGGAGCTGTTCTCGGCGGGTACTCGAGCTCTGAACGACCGCTGACGGCCTGGAGCTTACATCTCCGAAAACATCTAAACAAATTGTAAAATAAGCGCTATGATTAAATATGAGTCTCATATTCCACGTCTAAACAACTGCATTATCTCCTATAAAACTCTTAAAGCTACAGTTCGTGGTACAAGTGAAGTATTCGTGAAAATTACGGCGGATTTGCTCGACGGCCATGACAGTCACTTCAAGATTTGAATCTGAATATCATTTGAATATCACACGCCTCTCAGCCAATCAGATTTGAGAACCAGAAAGAACCGTTAGCAGAGACTCACATAAAAAGCATATAAATATCAATATCTGCCAATAATATGTCTTAGTAAGATGTTTAGATTTATGATCAAAGCTCTGTAGTTTTAATGCAATGCAATACAATGATGATTGAGAGATGAACAAATAAAGCCTGATGATTATATTTGATATTCATGATTTTTCTAATATATGACGATCAAGCAAATCTGCTTCAGTTCAGATGAAATATTACTAACAATATTAAAGTTATTCTTTCGTTTACTTGATAAAAATCAGTGCAGATTTCACAGCTGAAGGAGGACATTTGTGCAATTATACTGTTACTTGATAACGGTCTAAACTATAAATCAGACTGGAGGAGATTGTGTGCGAACGCTTCATCAGATCATTCAGAGGTATTAGAAATCCATGATCAGATTTGATATAATAGCTTTATAAGGTTCAAATGAAAGCATCTTTGAGTGAAGAACTGAAGCAATAAGTGGCTCACAGTCACGTAACAGAAAGAGCTTTCAGAGTATTATGTAAGGCCACATGTATGTACTGTATGTCACTCACCACCAAACCAGATTTCCCAGGATCCCCCGGCATCCCCGCTTCCCCTTTCTCTCCTTTCTCTCCTCTGAAGCCTCTATCAGCCTGTCTCTCACACACAAACACACACAACAATGCATTCAGGAGCTCAGGGGATTATTTCTCACAACAAAACGCTGACAATATCTGTGAGAGGAGATGTGAAATTGAAAGGAAACTCACAGTGACTTTGGTTCCCTGTGTGTCGCCTATGACAGAATAGATCAGACACTCATGAACACGTGTGATTTGACAACGACACGCATGAAGTCGAGACTTCAAGTACTATAATGTGATGTGATGTGCACATTGATGGGGACGTACTCAAGGGCGATGGTAATCCTGGAAGACCCGCCTCTCCTTTCTCCCCTTTGGCTCCAGACGACGAGCAGACAGCGCCCTCTGCAGCCGAGGAAGACACAACTACTGAAAACAGCTAATACTTGTTACAAATTATTCATTTATCGTATTAAAATAATACATATAAACTATTAGCTCCTCGAATGAAATGGAAATAACATTGTCATTATTTTTGATAAGACATTTGGTGCATAAATGACACACCACATTTAATTGAGAAAGAAGTCTCTTCTGCACATCAAGGCTGGATTTATTTGAAATATTATTAAAAAAATTTAAACAGCTGTTTTCAATGGAAGCTTGTGTCAGCCATGAAATAAAAAATGTTATTGCTCATTATATTATATTATATCATATGTCGCAATTCTGACTTTATATCTCACAATTCTGACTTTATAACTCACAATTCTGACTTTATATCTCACAATTCTGACTTTATAACTCACAATTCTGACTTTATAACTCACAATTCTGACTTTATATCTCACAATTCTGACTTTATAACTCACAATTCTGACTTTATATCTCACAATTCTGACTTTATAACTCACAATTCTGACTTTATATCTCACAATTCTGACTTTATAACTCACAATTCTGACTTTATAACTCACAATTCTGACTTTATATCTCACAATTCTGACTTTATAACTCACAATTCTGACTTTATATCTCGCAATTCTGACTTTATAACTCACAATTCTGACTTTATATCTCACAATTCTGACTTTATAACTCACAATTCTGACTTTATATCTCACAATTCTGACTTTATATCTCACAATTCTGACTTTATATCTCGCAATTCTGACTTTATATCTCACAATTCTGACTTTATATCTCGCAATTCTGACTTTATATCTCACAATTCTGACTTTATAACTCGCAATTCTGACTTTATATCTCGCAATTCTGACTTTATATCTCACAATTCTGACTTTATATCTCACAATTCTGACTTTATAACTCACAATTCTGACTTTATATCTCACAATTCTGACTTTATAACTCACAATTCTGACTTTATATCTCACAATTCTGACTTTATATCTCACAATTCTGACTTTATATCTCGCAATTCTGACTTTATAACTCACAATTCTGACTTTATATCTCACAATTCTGACTTTATATCACAATTCTGACTTTATAACTCACAATTCTGACTTTGTATCTCACAATTCTGACTTTATATCACAATTCTGACTTTATATCTCGCAATTCTGACTTTATAACTCACAATTCTGACTTTATATCTCACAATTCTGACTTTGTATCTCACAATTCTGACTTTATATCACAATTCTGACTTTATATCTCGCAATTCTGACTTTATAACTCACAATTCTGACTTTATATCTCACAATTCTGACTTTATATCTCGCAATTCTGACTTTATAACTCACAATTCTGACTTTATATCTCACAATTCTGACTTTATATCTCGCAATTCTGACTTTATAACTCACAATTCTGACTTTATATCTCACAATTCTGACTTTGTATCTCACAATTCTGACTTTATATCTCACAATTCTGACTTTATATCACAATTCTGACTTTATATCTCGCAATTCTGACTTTATAACTCACAATTCTGACTTTATATCTCACAATTCTGACTTTATATCTCACAATTCTGACTTTATAACTCACAATTCTGACTTTATATCTCGCAATTCTGACTTTATAACTCACAATTCTGACTTTATATCTCACAATTCTGACTTTATATCTCGCAATTCTGACTTTATATCTCGCAATTCTGACTTTATATCTCGCAATTCTGACTTTATAACTCGCAATTCTGACTTTATATCTTGCAATTCTGACTTTATAACTCACAATTCTGACTTTGTATCTCACAATTCTGACTTTATAACTCACAATTCTGACTTTATATCTCACAATTCTGACTTCATATCTCACAATTCTGACTTTAAATCTCACAATTCTGACTTTATATTTCACAATTCTGACTTTATAACTCACAATTCTGACTTTATATCTCACAATTCTGACTTTATAACTCGCAATTCTGACTTTATATCTCAAAGAAAAGTCTTTCCTGTCACTTTTAATCAGTTTAATGTGTCCTTGATGAATAAAAACATTAATTTCTTTCAAAAATGTGAACTTTTGAACAGTAGTGATAATCATATAATCATAAAATAACTCACTTTGAGTAGAATCTCCATTAACCTGAACAAACGTAAAGAAAGAAAGACAGATATGTGTTAATGTGACAGCCGGTCATTCAGAGCACTGAGACAGAAAAAAAACATCTGGATGTGAATCAAATACTGGATGAAGAGAGGAAAAAGAATCATGTTCTATGAAAAACGACACACTAGAACTGTCATAAAGAGGAAACCAAACAACACGGCTGATTTTTGAGGAGCATGATATAGAAAATCAGCTGGTTTTACATTTATTTACTGAACTTGAGTTAGTTCAGCACACCACGTGACATGCAGCCATAAACACGCCTGCTGTGGATTATGGACCATGCAGACTGAATCATGGGATATGCACGGTATCTCTACGGCCTTCATAGAGTGACAGAACGTCTTAACTGCATTATGTGCTGTTATTTACAGCACAGAGCCTTGATGTATCAAACAGATAATGTGTGTTTGCTATTAAATCACTTGTGTATATGAGCTGATAATGCAGCGCAGCCTTGAAAGGGAACTTTAAATCAATGCTGAGAGATTTACAATTTGTAAAATCTATAAAGGCAAAGAACAAAGTTCTTATGCACTGTCCATAATCCATATCAGCCCTTAAATACATCTTAAAAATGACAACAGACACACATGCAGTCATTCCAGCTAAACAAACCCATGCCAGAGTTAAAGGGGAAAAGGTCAAAGAAAGAAAGAGAATGACATTACGGGCCCTAAACAAATGCTGCTTCTGCTAATGTCCATCAAGTTATACATTATCGTCATATAAATATATATATTTATTTGTTTCCAGTTAAGATGTGTATTACACTTGAGAGGGGTCAAAGGTCAAGTGTGTGTTTTCCCTGTTAAAAAAGATCTTTCTCATATCCTAGTTTAATATCCAGAGTGAACTGTAAGAAATATATCATCTAAAACTACATAATACGGTAAAATATAGCTGCAAGCATCAATGAAGGGGCCAAACACAGCTGATGCAAATAAGGAAGCTAGCAGCAGACCAACAATGTCATAATGGACTATGATATCAACTGAGACAAAGACACTACCAATTTTGACATTAACATTACTGTAGTTAGAGCCAATTTGAATGAAATGAAAAGAATGAAAATAACCCACACCTGACTTTAGTTTTGTCACTTGCTGTCAAAATTTTGAAATTTGGCCACTTAAATATAACCGACGACCTGTTTCCGATCATCTCACAGTGGTTTCGTCTCGATCGCTCTAACGGTTTCGAAGATATTCGTGAAAGTTGTTTAAACGCTAAATCACAATGTTGCACTAAACATAAGGCAAAACCTAGCATGTTTGATATCGTTGGACTCAGGAATCGGAAACGATGGAAATAAGTCAACCACATACAAAGTTGTAAGCATGTATAAAAACATCCCCACTAGGTGGCGCGGGTCTGAAACTTCTCAGACTCCTTCAGGGCATCGTGCCACTGACCCATACCGAGTTTCATGATGATACGTTCATGCGTTGGTAAAATACAGCTTTTTACTACAAAATTCAAAATGGCTGATGCCCAAAATGGCCGACATGAGAAATAATATATACAAAAATGATATCATTGTATTTGGCATGTTGCCCCAAATCTAATTTTTGGCCAAACCGTTCGGAAGCTAAAAGCAGAAATAACCATATTTCATATCTCCGGTCCACTAGGTGGCGCTGCATCGAAATGCAGCATGCAATTTTCTATTTTCACAAGCGCTACATAAAATTTGCTCAATTTTGGAAGGTTGGTGGCGCTAGAGGGATGGAGTTAGATACTCCAAATTTGCTATGGTGACAGTTCAGACTGTCCTCTTTCTGTGTGCCAATTTTCATAACTTTCCCGCAAGCGGTTCTATGGGACGCCATAGGAAAAAAAAAAGAATGATAATAAAAATTCCAACGATTATAATGTGTGTCTAAACATCTTTGCTGCTTGGCCCCTAATAAATAAAATATTAAATAAAATGTTAAATACAGTTACTATAGTAATAACAGTAAATTATGCACAATTACACATAACTTGCCCTAACCCAATCCCGAACACATGCAGTTAATATTAATATTTCTCAGGAAATAGGACAAGGACACCTTAATAATAAAGTGCAACAATTAAATTACGACAAATAAATCGTCATTTAGAGGAATAACCATTGAGTGAGAGAGTTTAAAAGTTATAAGAAGATGATGATGATGATGATGATGAGCGACTCGATCTGTGCGTCACTTACAGGCTGTTTGCAGTTGGGTCGAGGAGGGATGGGAAACACTGTCTATAGGAAGGTGGAGGTAAAGTGACACTGAGCAACAGCGTTACAGACAGTCTGAATGAGACAGAAGCACAGAGACGGAGACACTTACTCCTCTGGGACAGTTGAACGGTCCTGGACGTCCCGGTGGGCCTGGAGGACCCGGCGGACCCTTCGGGAAGAAACACGGATGGGAGATGATATTAAATACGGAGGACAAACGCAAAAGACCATCACCAAACAAAGACTCGGGGCTTGTGATGGATGGGATTTCAACACACTGCAAATATCTAAGTGACAACTAACTTGTAAAACAGGCTGATTCTGAATGATTAAAGATGCTTTGTGTCTTTGTTGTTGGGATAAAGTTTGCGCAGCTGCCCTTAATGGTTATAGGGATATAAACAGGGATATACTCACAGGTGAACCGACAGACTCTCCTTTCTCACCCTTACGGCCGTGAGTTCCTGGACGGCCCTGAGGACAAACACAACGTCAGGTCCATCATTCTAACTTGTGTACAGAAATTAATACTTTTTATTCATCGCATTAAATTGAAGACATTTATAATGTTCTATTCATCAAAGAATCCTGAAAAATAAAATGCATGACCGTTTCCACAGATATATGAACTGTTTTCAACATTGATAATAATCATAAATCATATCAGAGTGATTTCTGAAGGATCATGTGACGCTGAAGACTGGAGGAATGATGCTGAAAATTCAGCTTTGATCACTGGATATAAATTACACTGTACTATATATTCACATAGAAAACAGATGATTTACATTAGAATAATATTTTACTGTTTTACTGTATTTTTGATCAAATAAATTCAGCTTTGATCACTGGATATAAATTACACTGTACTATATATTCACATAGAAAACAGATGATTTACATTAGAATAATATTTCACTGTTTTACTGTATTTTTGATCAAATAAATTCAGCTTTGATCACTGGATATAAATTACACTGTACTATATATTCACATAGAAAACACATGATTTACATTAGAATAATATTTCACTGTTTTACTGTATTTTTGATCAAATAAATTCAGCTTTGATCACTGGATATAAATTACACTGTACTATATATTCACATAGAAAACAGATGATTTACATTAGAATAATATTTCACTGTTTTACTGTATTTTTGATCAAATAAATTCAGCTTTGATCACTGGATATAAATTACACTGTACTATATATTCACATAGAAAACAGATGATTTACATTAGAATAATATTTCACTGTTTTACTGTATTTTTGATCAAATAAATTCAGCTTTGATCACTGGATATAAATTACACTGTACTATATATTCACATAGAAAACACATGATTTACATTAGAATAATATTTCACTGTTTTACTGTATTTTTGATCAAATAAATTCAGCTTTGATCACTGGATATAAATTAAACTGTACTATATATTCACATAGAAAACAGATGATTTACATTAGAATAATATTTCACTGTTTTACTGTATTTTTGATCAAATAAATTCAGCTTTGATCACTGGATATAAATTACACTGTACTATATATTCACACAGAAAACAGATGATTTACATTAGAATAATATTTTACTGTTTTACTGTATTTTTGATCAAATAAATTCAGCTTTGATCACTGGATATAAATTACACTGTACTATATATTCACATAGAAAACTGATGATTTACATTAGAATAATATTTCACTGTTTTACTGTATTTTTGATAAAATAAATTCAGCTTTGATCACTGGATATAAATTACACTGTACTATATATTCACATAGAAAACTGATGATTTACATTAGAATAATATTTCACTGTTTTACTGTATTTTTGATCAAATAAATTCAGCTTTGATCACTGGATATAAATTACACTGTACTATATATTCACATAGAAAACAGATGATTTACATTAGAATAATATTTCACTTTTTTACTGTATTTTTGATCAAATAAATTCAGCTTTGATCACTGGATATAAATTACACTGTACTATATATTCACATAGAAAACATGATTTACATTAGAATAATATTTCACTGTTTTACTGTATTTTTGATCAAATAAATTCAGCTTTGATCACTGGATATAAATTACACTGTACTATATATTCACACAGAAAACAGATGATTTACATTAGAATAATATTTTACTGTTTTACTGTATTTTTGATCAAATAAATTCAGCTTTGATCACTGGATATAAATTAGACTGTACTATATATTCACATAGAAAACTGATGATTTACATTAGAATAATATTTCACTGTTTTACTGTATTTTTGATCAAATAAATTCAGCTTTGATCACTGGATATAAATTACACTGTACTATATATTCACATAGAAAACTGATGATTTACATTAGAATAATATTTCACTGTTTTACTGTATTTTTGATCACTGTAACATTAAAAATCTTACCGACTCAAAACTTTTGAATGATGCAGACAAAGAAACTACATGTCAATTTTTAATTCAATCAGACCAACAGTACTGTACTTAGAGATAATTTTGTTTTATTCAATTATAGCGCCACCGAGTGGCACAGTCCCACTGCTTTTTTTGTGTGTTCTCAGAGTGCCTCCATAAATAAGAGTGTCAAATTTGGTAAAAATATCTAATTTTGTTTTGGAGTTATACACATTTATATGAATGAACACATTAAAAATGACCCAAACCGGACTTTAACTGCATTTTTTGCCACTTACTATCAAAATTTTGGCTATTAACATATAACCAACGACCTATGTTTATGATTTTCCTTTGGTGAATTCGTCTCGATTGGACTAATAGTTTTAAAGATATTCATGAACGTTAAATCACAACGTTGCACTAACCACAAGGCGAAACCTAGCCTGTTTGGTACTGTTGGACTGGGAAAGGATTCGGGAATCCAAGCTGAAGACTTTCGTGAAAATAAGACAACCACATCCAAAGATATAAGCATGTACAAAAAATCACCACTAGGTGGCGCTGGTCCGAAATTTCTCAGACTCCTTTAGGTCAGGTATTGTGCCAATAACCCACGCAGAGTTTTGTAATGATATGTTCATATATGCAGCATTTTATTACAAAATTCAAAATGGCTAATGCCCAAAATGGCCAACATGAGAAAATTGGATATCACTGGACTCGGCATCCAGGGCAGGGTAGGTTACTTTTAAAATGTATTTCACTACAGATTACAAAGTCATTTGTAACGTATTTCGTTACATTACTCAAGTTTAGTAACTTAATCTAAATACTTTAGAATACTTTGGAATACTAATAAGTGTGGAACAAACACAAAAAAGGACATTGCAAGTTTTTATCTCACAATTTTTCCCTCAGAACGAAATACAAGTAACTTAGTTACATATTTAAAATGCAAAATTTGAGTGACTGTATTTCATTACAGTTACATTTTAAATGGGTGGTAATCAGATTACAGTTACATCTGAAAAGTGTTTTAGATTACCAAAGTGATTACTTTGAGTTTTAATGTCATTTAAACAGCGATTGGTGATTCTCTGACTCTGACCGTCTGAAAAAGCGGAGTTAAGTTTCACCAACATTAAGAGGGATCATAAAAATGTTGTTATTTTTATTTAGTTCTGTCCTGGACAAGACAAAATGACTGAATTTATAAAATAAATTGCCCAACTGTGAACTGAACTGTCCTGTCATGACCTGATGATCCACGACTGTTTTCATGTTTTGTGAACTTTTCTCAATATTGTGAGTTTATATCTCATAATTCTGACTTTTCTCAATATTGCGAGTTTATATCTCATAATTCTGACGTTTCTCAATATTGCGAGTTTATATCTCATAATTCTGACTTTTCTCAATATTCTGAGTTTATATCTCATAATTCTGACTTTTCTCAATATTGTGAGTTTATATCTCATAATTCTGACTTTTCTCAATATTGTGAGTTTATATCTCATAATTCTGACTTTTCTCAATATTGCGAGTTTATATCTCATAATTCTGACTTTTCTCAATATTGTGAGTTTATATCTCATAATTCTGACTTTTCTCAAAATTGTGAGTTTATATCTCATAATTCTGACTTTTCTCAATATTGTGAGTTTATATCTCATAATTCTGACTTTTCTCAATATTGCGAGTTTATATCTCATAATTCTGACTTTTCTCAATATTGTGAGTTTATATCTCATAATTCTGACTTTTCTCAATATTGTGAGTTTATATCTCATAATTCTGACTTTATAACTCACAATTGCAACTTTATATCACGCAATTCTGAGGGAAAAAGTCAGAATTGTGAGATAAAAACTTGCAATGACCTTTTTTGTGTTTGTTCCACACTTATTAGTATTCCAAAGTATTCTAAAGTATTCAGATTAAGTTATTAAACTTGAGTAATGTAACGAAATACGCTACAAATGACTTTTTAAAGCATGTATTTTGTAATCTGTAGTGAAATACATTTCAAAAGTAACCGACCCAGCCCTGTTGTTATATAGTATATTGTATATTGAGTCTGCATGTGCAGGTTTATGACTTTCAGTAACTTACCGGACGTCCTGGAAATCCGAATTCCCCCTTTGGTCCAGTTGGTCCGATGGGCCCCTGGATTAGATTAAACGACACAGAGCACAGATCAGACAGGAACACAACACTGTTAAAGCAGGTGCGCTGCGGGCGAACCCTGTGCCTCTGTGTTGTCCGTGCGGCCATCTCTGGCCTCACTACTTTTTCCAAAACATTTTGAACAGAAGCAGCTGTACAAAAAACACAGAAGGCATTTAAAAAGAAAAAAAAATATGAATTGGAAAATGGCAACGGAGTCAGACTGACTCCAGTCTAGAGAGGAAATAGTGAGTTTAAGGGCTTAGACCAAATACTTGTTCACGAGTTAAGTGAATTTAAACTCTTTAAACACATTTCTGTTGAGTTTTCCATCGAGAGAGCAATCTTCTAAATGCATGTCAATGCGGAATTAGATTTAAGGTCTTAAGCAGTTGCGGAAAAGTGTTGCGGAAAACTTTGCTGTTTTGTGCTGTGTAGCCCCGCCCACACTGTAATCTCATTGGTGCATTTCATATAGGTGTAATTTAAATGTCAAGTATGTTGTGATTGGCTGTTCTTGTGGTATTTTTGTTTTCATTTTTTGTGGACAGAAAAAAATCACTTGTTATTGGACAGTAAGAAATTCAACCAAATAAATGAATTAAATCAAGGTGGAGCTGATGGGATGGAGGAGCACCAGAAATATTGCTA
>CM076065.1:27347500-27362500 GCA_038088235.1 Zacco platypus | reverse complement strand
ATTTACTCCTGTCTGTTCTGATTCACGGCTGTCTTTTCTGATTCACTGTGGCGTTTTCTGATTCACTGCTGTCTTTTCTGATTCACTGTTGCATTTTCTGATTCACTGCTATCTTTTTTGATTCACTGCTGCATTTTCTGATTCACTGTTGTGTTTTCTGATTCACTGTTGCATTTTCTGATTCACTGCTATCTTTTTTGATTCACTGGTGCATTTTCTGATTCACTGTTGTGTTTTCTGATTCACTGTTGTAATTTCTGATTCACTGCTGTCTTTTCTGATTCACTGTAGACTTCTGATTCACTGAGGTGTTTTATGATTCAGTGGTGTTTTTCTGATTCACTGATGTTTTCTGATTCAATGTTACGTTTTCTTAATTACTGTTGTGTTTTCTGATTGGTGGTTGATTTCTGGTGTCTTTTCAGATTCACTAATGTATTTTTAATTCAGTGTCTTTTCTGATTTGCTATAGTGTTCTGATTCTCTGTTGTTTTGTCTGATTTGCTCTTGTGTTTTCTGATTCAGTGAAGTGTTTTCTGATTCAGTGTCATCTTTTCTGATTTGCTCGTGTTTCTTTTTTTATTCAATGTTGTCCTTTCTGATTCTCCGTTGTCTTTTCTGATTCTTTGTTGTTTTTTCTGATTTACTCTAATTCAATGTAGTCTTTTCTGATTCACCTAAAAAGCTTCTTACCAATGGTCCTTGTGGTTCAAAAACCCCTGAGAGGTTGAAGATTCCTTCAGTGTCATTGAGCATTAACTGAGAGCGAGAAAGAGTACAAAATTCAGTAAAAATGCACTGCAATTAACACCCAGTGTGACCTTTGAAGAAATGAAGATATCAATCGACTCACCTCTTGCAAGTTGATGACCGGTCCAGGGGGTCCAGGAGGCCCTGGAGGTCCAGGTAAACTAACTCCATCCAGACCTCTCTCTCCCTGAAACATAAACTATTAGCATCAAAGCAGACGCTGTCTCTGAGAGATACGTTAGAAATGTGAACTGCCTACAAACCTTCTGACCCATATCACCTTTCTCTCCCCTTTCCCCCTGAAAAAAGTAAAGAAATTTAAAACATTTTAGATGTTTCAAAAAGGATATACAAGTGGATGGGGAAAAGAATGACCAGATTGTGCAAATTTATATAGTGTATTTTGTTTTGTGTGTTTACTTGTGGCCCAAACAGTCCAGGTGACCCAGGTTGTCCATCGGCTCCTTTGACACCTGGCTCCCCCTAGTGGAGTTGAGGAGAAATGATTATGCAAAGATGAAGCTTTAAAAGTTAAATCAAATGTCTGTGTGGCACTAACACATATTAGAAGTCTTACAATAATTATATAATATATAAAATATATACTAAATAATAAATAATATATTTCTGCTGTACATTTGAGATGCAATATTAATGGTGTTCATGACAGATCATGGGAGCAATTTATTCATGATATATTAAGTGGAATTATTGTATAGATAGATTATAAAGAATAAAGGCATCAGTCTTATAGAAGAAGGGGTCTGTGCCTGTGATGCATTGATTCCACCGACCCTCACACATGTGTTGAAGATAGAACATTTGAAGCTAATGGGGAACACGTGGGTGGGAACAGCATGCTTCCTTTGGAACGCGGGAATGGAAACAGTTGTGGAAGTGTGTGTATGAATGTAATGATGTTTTTTGTGTGAACAGACCTTCACTGAAACGCCCGGAGGGCCGTCAGCTCCATCTTTCCCCTAAAAGTGTAGAGTTGGGTTCATTTAAACAGAGCGTTGAGGAACAAATCGGAGGTTTTGCACATCTAACACTAATGAAGGTTTATATGACAGATGTGCATTCTCTAAATGTTGATTCCCAGGTTTAAGAACAGGTAAAATCACATGGCAGATGCCATCACAGTATTGAAAGATCATGTAAGCCAGATCTCCATTAGTGCATCTTACCTGTGGTCCTGGTGGTCCTGGGAACCCAGGAAGACCCTGAGGACGAGAATATGCATGAGAATGAGCTGCAGTTCGGCTGTAACACCCAGAAAAGTCTGTGTGAGTGTGAATGTACGTACGGGTGGTCCTCTGGGCAGCACAGGTCTTAAGCCACTGCTTCCATCCAGACCTGACCCCTCTAAATCCTGCGGCAAAACAAACATTAAACTATCATAAATATTGTATAACCAACAAACAAAAAAACATGGCAACATCTTTCAAAAAGCTCAATTCAAAGGCTAAATCCACAGGAGGCTTCAAGTATCAGCTTACTTTCAAGTGTTTTCAGTTCTTTACACAAAATCTAATATCCGGTAAAAGGAACATATGTGAACAAACAACAAAGTTCTACTTTAATGAAACACCCAACAAAAAAAAAGGATAAATAACAAAAAAGAATGTATAATAAAAAAAGAATAAATAAATAAATGAATAAATAAAAAAAATCATAATTTAAACATAATTATTTAAACATAATAAAAAAAACATAAATACAAATAAATTAAATAATAAATAACAAATAACACATTAATGACTAAACTAAGATAATGAATAAATAAAGGATAAATAAATGAAAAAATAAAAATAACAAAATTAAAATTGAGTAAAAATAAATAAATAAACAATAACTAAATAAATACGTAAAAAATAAATCATTTTAAATAGAAAAAATATAATAAAATAGATATATATAAATGAATAACTAAATAAATAAAATAACACAGAATATATTAATGAATAAATAACTAAAATACTGAAAAAAAGATAAATAAATACTTAAATAAAAAATATTTAAGTCAAAATAAATAGATGCATAATAAATAAATTAAAAAAAATAACTATGTAAAAAAATAAATTATTATAAAAGAAAACATACATGAAAACATAAAAATAACTGAATTAATACATAAAAATAAAACAATAAATAAAGAACACATTAATGAATAAATAACTAAAATAATGAATACATAAAAACACAAATAATAGAAATAAATAAAAGGGATAAATAAATAAATGGGGGAAAAAAATAATAAAAATAAGTAATAAGTAATACACACATAAAAAAAAAAAAAAAATACATACGAACCCTAATCCACGCGAGCATGCACATTCTCAATCATTCCCCTGATTTAAACCAGCCAAATACACACGCAATCTGAAAGTCAGTGAAACACACCATCATGTCCAAGCTGTAGGCTTTTCCCGGCGGTCCAGGGGGTCCCGGAGGCCCCGGCTGCCCTCTGGGACCCTCAGCTCCCTCCGGCCCTCGCTGTCCCACGACCCCCGGATCACCCTGAGACACCAACACAGCTCTAAAGTTACTTCACAAATCTAAGACTTCTTTGCTAAAGTAGTTACAGTAGCTTCCCCAACACTGCGGATCTGAAACATTTTTCCATACCTTTGGTCCAATGATTCCTGGTTCACCCTGTCAAAAGAACACAAGATGAACACAACCAACATTAGTTTAAAACAAAAATGATCTGTGGAAGGTAATCGGACCACCTGAGTTTGTACATATAATAATAATCACAACTAAATTTTGAAGGATACCAAGAGAGAATAACAGTAATTACAGAATTAAATAAAGACTAAAGTCAACAAACACTGATGAAGAAAAATGCAAGAAATCAGATTATAATCTCGCCACATTTCCTGTAAAACATCTCACCTTTTGGCCTTTTTCTCCATCTTTCCCTGGTTCACCGTCTCGTCCACTCGCACCCTAAAGCGACAGAAACAACCACATAAGGACCTTCTGGACTTCACACACACACACACACACACACACACACACATTAAGATCAAACACTTCACAAATCCCATCATCGTTTCTTCACTCAGGTGTCAGCCTTTTGTTGACCGCTCTCTCATGATTAACACAAAAGCTGTGGCTTTAACCCTCTGGTCCTCTTCGTTTAGGGGTCACTTGGCTCCTTCGAGGTCAAAAGTGACCGAAGGCTCGAAATGTAACTTTTGTGTTTTTCAGGGAAACCTGAAAAAAACTGTATATTATTTTCAATGGGGGAAAATGGCTAATAAAAATTGAGTATTTATTGCAGGGTATCATAAAATCCCCTCAAAATTTTAAATAATAATCAAAAAATATTATTGAACAAAAATATATTATGTTGGTTTCCCTGAAAAACAAATGGTTACATTGCCTTGAAATTTATGTAAACCTACATAATATATTTTTTGTTCAATAATATTTTTTTTATTGATATTTAAAATTATAATGTGCTTTTATGTTACTATGTAATATTTACACAATTTTTATCAGCTATTTTACCCCATTGAATATATTTTTTCTAACATACTTTAAAATTATTTTTCAATTAAAGCACTTTTCCGTGTTAAAATAGAGACAGGGCATTTAAAATACAATTTTTTGAAGGTAGATTAGTGCCATCTGGTGGGAGTAAAATAAAAAATAAATAAATAAATAAATAAAAAAAGAAAAGAAAAAAGAAAAACATATGTAATGCCAGAATATATAGATTTAATACATACATATAAATGAATGAATACATAAAGAAATAAAAGAATAAATAGCAAAGGATAAATAACTAAAATAATAAACACATAAACGTAAATAAATAAGATAAATAAATAAATGAAAAAAAAACATAAATAAATAAAAATAAGTGGCTTTTACAATCTCTAGCAGTTTTAAGATTTTAAGATAATATTTATATTAAGTTACAGGTTTGGATTTATACTTAAACATTCTCAAAGACTTTAGATTTTTTCAGTTTTTGCATTAATTTTACTACAGTCAAAGCTGAACACAGAGGACATTTTGTAACACATAACATCAAAATTCAATAAAAATGTAACAAAAGTGAAAAGATGTTTTATCACCGCTTAATAAATCTGGGTCTGATCTGATTTCAACCTCTTATTCCAGTCTTTTGGCTTTGCCTTTTGACAGTGTGTGTGTGTGTGTGTGTGTGTGTGTGAGTGTGTGGGTGTGTGTGTGTGTGTGTGTGTGTGTGTGTGTGTGTGTGTGTGAGTGTGTGGGTGTGTGTGTGTGTGTGTGTGTGTGTGTGTGAGTGTGTGTGTGAGTGTGTGTGTGTGTGTGTGTGTGTGTGTGTGTGTGTGTGTGTGTGTGTGTGTGTGTGTGTGTGTTTTGACCGTAAAAGTGTGACTATTTTTTTCAACCCTTCAACATCCGAGTCATGTCCATGATTTTTTTGTGTGTGTTCACATAGCTAATGCGACAAAAGCCGCCAAGTGTCCCATTCCGATGAAGCAAAATACATTTTAAAATTTCAAAACGTAAAATCTTCCGGTCATTTTCGAGCGAAGACGACCAGAGGGTTCAGCATGTAACGGGTAGTTAGTTGAAGTTTAAGGTTAGGCCGCATTTCAAAAGGCAGCTTCCCCCATCGTAACACGTTCCACGATTCAAGCTGAGCAGATGAACATCAAATGAAGAAGAACTCCTTCATCTTCACCCAACATTAGTCCATCACCCTCCTGCAGGCTGATCGAGTCTCACTTTAATGTGTTCATCTGAAAACTTTATTGGATTATTACGCTATCTGATTTACACCCAAGACAAAACATTTGGGAACAATTACATCAATCTGGAGGTCTGGATAATCTCTCATGTTTCACAGAGCTGTAATAACCCTTAAAACGGAGCGAGAACGGCAATGCCAAAGCATCTAAAGTCCTTTAATTCAGATATCACTGTCTGTTTTAAGAGCGCTGTGGTTACTGACCCGCTGACGGGACACAAAATGCTTTGATTTCATTCAGAACAACGCTATCTTTCCATTATATACAGTCAGGGCTGGGTCGGTTACTTTTAAAATGTATTTCACTACAGATTAAAAAATACATGCTTTAGAAAGTGATTTGTAACGTATTTCATTACATTACTCAAGTTTAGTAACTTAATTTAAATACTTTAGAATACTTTGAAATACTAATAAGTGTGAAACAAACACAAAAAAGGTCATTGCAAGTTTTTATCTCACAATTCTGACTTTTTCCCTCAGAATTGTGTGATATAAAGTCAGAATTATGAGATATAAACTCACAATATTGATAAAAGTCAGAATTATGAGATATAAACTCACAATATTGAGAAAAGTCAGAATTATGAGATATAAACTCGCAATATTGAGAAAAGTCAGAATTATGAGATATAAACTCGCAATATTGAGAAAAGTCAGAATTATGAGATATAAACTCACAATATTGAGAAAAGTCAGAATTATGAGATATAAACTCACAATATTGAGAAAAGTCAGAATTATGAGATATAAACTCGCAATATTGAGAAAAGTCAGAATTATGAGATATAAACTCGCAATATTGAGAAAAGTCAGAATTATGAGATATAAACTCACAATATTGAGAAAAGTCAGAATTATGAGATATAAACTCACAATATTGAGAAAAGTCAGAATTATGAGATATAAACTCACAATATTGAGAAAAGTCAGAATTATGAGATATAAACTCACAATATTGAGAAAAGTCAGAATTATGAGATATAAACTCACAATATTGAGAAAAGTCAGAATTATGAGATATAAACTCACAATATTGAGAAAAGTCAGAATTATGAGATATAAACTCGCAATATTGAGAAAAGTCAGAATTATGAGATATAAACTCGCAATATTGAGAAAAGTCAGAATTATGAGATATAAACTCGCAATATTGAGAAAAGTCAGAATTATGAGATATAAACTCACAATATTGAGAAAAGTCAGAATTATGAGATATAAACTCACAATATTGAGAAAAGTCAAAATTATGAGATATAAACTCACAATATTGAGAAAAGTCAGAATTATGAGATATAAACTCACAATATTGAGAAAAGTCAGAATTATGAGATATAAACTCACAATATTGAGAAAAGTCAGAATTATGAGATATAAACTCACAATATTGAGAAAAGTCAGAATTATGAGATAAGTTCATATCTCCCAATTCTGACTTTATAACTTGCAATTGTGAGTTTAAATCTCGCAATTCTGAGAAAAAGAAGTCAGAATTGTGAAACACAAACTCACAATTGTGAGGAAAAAAACAAACCGTGAGAAAAAGTTGCAGTGACGAGTGAATTATAAAATGACTCACAAAACATGAAAACAGTGGAAAACATGAAACTTAACTCTTTTTCAGACGGTCAGAGTCAGAGAATCACCAATCGCTGTTTAAATGACATTAAAACTCAAAGTAATCACTTTGGTAATCTAAAACACTTTTCAGATGTAACTGTAATCTGATTACCACCCATTTAAAATGAAACTGTCATGAAATACAGTCACTCAAATTTTGTATTTTAAATACGTCACTAAGTTACTTGTATTTCGTTACTCCCCAACCCTGGATACGGTACAGTAACACCCTGACAATCATTCATCGAAGAATCTACTTTTTCCTGATCTGTGCAATGATGTTGTAAAACTATGTATTTTTCAAACTGTTGGGGAAAAAAGCCTCTTCTTCAGTCAGAACTAGTTTCTGCAACATTTCTGCATAAACACTTCATTGTGATTCCCCGTTCAGAAGGGTGAGTGTGATGAAAGCATAAGCGTTAAGAGTTATGCGCGTCTGGAACACGATGGGAGGAAAAACAACTGCCTTTTTGGCCCATGGTTTCAGTTTACCATCTGGGACCAGGAGCTCTACCTCGACTGAGTCCAGCTCAGATCCAGACCCACTAACCCAGTCCTCAATCACCTGCAACACAGGGTACATGTGTCGGCCTTCAGATAAAAGATTCAGCTAGTTCATCCAGACCGCTGACACCTTCTGAGGTCCAAATAAAATGTTCCAGAACTGTATGATTTTCTTTGACAGATGCTTGACAGAATGTTCATGCTGCTCTTGAAATGCACAATGAAAGCGACAAAAATGAGCAGAAACACTATAAAAGGTGCCATAAAAGTGTTTTCTGTTCACCGATTTGCTGTTTATTTGATCAAAAAATACAGTAAAAACAGTGAAATATTATTAGCATGTAAAATATCTATTTTCTATGTGAATATATAGTACAGTGTAATTTATGGAAACTGTCATGCATTTTATTTTTCAAGATTCTTTGATGAATAAAAAAATTCAAAAAAGAACAGCATCTATTTGAAATGGAATCTTTTGTAACATTATACACGTCTTTACTGTCACTTTTGATCAATTCAATGTGTCCGTGATGAATAAAAATATTCATATGATACCGTTTAAGATTTTTTTTATGGCTTCAGAAGTCAAAAACAATGTGTACTTTTAGGTTGCTTTTTTCTTTTGTCATTTCAAGACGGCGTCTGCATTCATTACTGCGCAGGCAAAAGAAAATCAAACACGTTTATTCGTGAGGCATGTGGATGAGTAACTAATAAAAGATTATTATTTTAGAGTGAACTTTAGCTCGGTTTGAAAGCTAGCTCGGCTTGCTTAAATCCCATCGGTTGTTATTTCTATGATGCAGCACAGTACAACAAGCTTTACTCACTGGAAGTCCAGGTTTACCCATCTCCCCATCTGTTCCAGGGGCTCCTGGGGGCCCGACTGGCCCTGGATGAAGGCCAACAGAAGGTCCAGGAGGGCCCGGTCGTCCTGGTGGCCCCGGTGGACCTGGAGGACCCTGGTGGGAGTCCAGCAAAACACTGAGCAATTCATATCTGACACATTCATATAATGACTACCTCATGTCTCATTTTGTTCAGTGTTAAATCATTTTACGAGTTGACTTATGACGAGCTTTGATTATTCCAACCCCGGAGCCAAGAGGTCACATCGGCAAAGACAACTTCATTTTAACAGACTATAACTCACCCGTATCACCTCGGTGTCGCTGTCCAGGTCCAAGAAGCTCGAGCCCGAGCCATCAATGCCGTCCTGCACATGGGAAAGCCTCACTTATAGTCCATCTGCTCATTGACGTACATTATTATATAAATGTGAACATAATAATGCACATACCGGATACTTAAAGGTCCCTGGACGTCCTGGCGGCCCCGGAGGTCCAGGCGGCCCTGCGATGCCCACACCAGGCTCGCCCTAGTGAACAAAACATCAGTGGAAAACAGTGGAGAGTTTGCTGTGATTGGTCCAAAATCCAGAATGGGAATCCAGAAATCCCATTCATTTCTCCCATACAGATTTCGTGTAAGAGTATAATAAGCCATGAACTATGAGTAGAATAGCACCTTTACAAACTTTGATTTGAAGCACATGAAATTTGAAAAGCAGACAAAGAACTGTGAACTTAACAAGTTTAATGAAGGAAACTACAATCCCATGAAGCATTGCAAACAACAACTGAATAAAAAATGATGGAGAAAATTAAAACCACTCATTTGAAGTTGTTGATTATATCTACAGAAACGATAAAGTTTAAATTTCGTACTTTGAGGAGACTTAGGGAGACCTAATCGATTACATCATATGCAGTGCTTCATGGGAGTGGGCGGAGCTAAAGAGCTCTTTTGGCGTGAAAGGCCTTTCACATTGAGAACGGACTTTTCACACCAAACGCGAAACGACTGATCATCTTCTGCTAATTCACGCCTGCACACTAGGTGGCGCCGACCAACAATGCATTTTTCCTATGGTGGCCGAGAGAGCTCAACGTGATGCAAATAAGAAAACACATGCAGATAAAAAAAAAACGTGATCATCAGTTTGACAACACATGTGCTGCAAATCCTCACAACACATGCAAACACAAAAACGCGCTACATTTACAAAAACGTGCTGCATATACAAAAACGTGCAGCAAAAAGCGCAAAACAGAACGGAAATGTTTCAAGGGGACCCCAAAAAGTGACGTACTTGACAACAGCACAAACTAAAAAATATTAACATATATTATGTAGGCATTAACTCCATGTAATGTGTTTCACTAACAGAAAAGTGTTTTAATATGTGGCATTGTTGTTCACTCATGAAACTTTAGGAGATGATCATTTAGTGGATGATTTAATAATATTAGTTAATCATCTGTAGTGTACTAATGTGACGTCATCATAACGGCGCCTGAGGCGCTCGACGACCACGTCATCTGTGAGCGTGAGCTTCTAGAAACTGAAAAACACTTTATTAAAAATAATAAATACATGACATAATGTACAGTTGTTTATTTTTGTTTGCAGTTTTTATAGTATTTAATGATTGTGAACACATTGTGCACTCAAATGCCGTACACTATATAGGGATCAGTGAATGAGTGAAGGGTGAGTTGAACTGGTTTTGGACACAGATAATAAGCAGGTCCTAGTAGGGTCCGTCACTTTGAAACATTTCTGTTGTGTTTTGCGCTATTTGCAGTGCGTTTTGTATATGCAGCGCGTTTTTGTGTTTGCATGTGTTGTGAGGAAACTGATGATCACGTTTTTTTTTTTTATTTGCATATGTTTTCTTATTTGCAGCGCTTTGAGCTCTCACGGCCACCGTAGTTTCCTATTTGGCTTTAAACCATCATCGAGTTATTGTAATAACTTCTGCTTATGATCTAAAGTGGGTTAATAGGCAGACATGCATTCTTTGTATGTCTTATAATGAATTTGAACACCAAATCTGCTTATCATTTATCATAAACATCCTTCATTGTTATAGAAATACACAGAAAACATAATATTTAATTAAATATGTAATATATCATCTGTAGAAAAAAACATTATCTCAATTTTATGGATATGATTACATGATTGACAGATCTAGAACGTGCTCTCACAAACATAACATTTGCGCATTACATTCTGTATAAAGAATAACTCTGTTCTCAGACGCCAGTGATAACAAGAACTCAGCATCTACTCTCTTCTCTGGATCGTCACAAAAAAACCTGCCCACGTTTCAGGGGTAAAAATCAAATCTCGAAGGGTAAAATCCACTTTTTGGTGATGTTCACCTGGTAAAATACGCATTTGGGGGCTAAATATCATGTTATTTGAGGTTGTCTCAACCTGTGGACATGAAAAACAACCACTATGTTAAAACCGCAGACTTGGCAACACTCACAATACTCTTCTTCTGTGTTTTAACACTAGTTTTCGAAACAGCGCCACCACTCTCTCCTTTCCATGCAACAGATCCATAGCTCAAATCTAAAATTTCATCGTGGAGCGACGGTGAAAAAAATCGACACATGTTCGCACCGAATGTTGATTTAAGAGCGTCATCGTGCCGAACATTCGCACCAAATTTTTGCATTCTGTGTGAAAGGGCCTTAACTCTCTGATTGGTGCAATTTTCTATACAGCATCATGGGTATTGTAGTGTTTTGTCACAAATTAGTTCAAATAATAAGTTAAAATAATGTGAACAGATGGCTTCAACAGAAGCATATATCATCAATTAACAACCTCGCAGCTCACAAGTAGGGCTGTCTTTCAACATTTATACATTATCATGGAGAAAATAATTGGAGTTCTGGCATTCTAGAGGTGTGTTAGGGATGCTAGTCACAAAAAATATTCAGCATATGTGTGTCCTACCTTGTCACCTTTGGGACCCAGATCTCCAGGAAGGCCCGGGAATCCCGGAGGTCCAAGCTCTCCCTGCATGTGATGGAAAAGGATCAAAACAAAGCGAATGTTCAAATTCATTCTTGTTAGTTGCGTCCAAAGGAAAAGAATAGGGCCGTTTGTGAACATGTGTGCAGCGAAGCCTCAGATCTAACAGAAGGAAAGCACGGTCATGACCCCTGGACGGAGGTTTAATTAGCCGTACAGGTGCACGGACAGGTCTCACGCTCCCATTCCAACACAGCCGCAGATGAAAGCCTCGAACACCCAACAAGCTGCTCCCCGATTTGCTGGCTGTGCCTCACAAATAATGAGGCTCTGTCAATTGATGTTACTAAATCATTTCCATGTATTTTCTCTGTGAGGCAAGTGTCCGGCGGGAGTGCGTTTGGATGGGCAAGACATGAGTAAAACACACTCTATAGTGTGCCAATGAAGCTACAATCTGTTCTGATTTGTCGTTATTTAAACCTGGTGTCTGGTTAATTATCTCATTAGTTCCCTTGTTTGGTTCACGCTTCTAAGTCCTCAGTTCTCCCTCAGTGTTTGTCGGATCTCGTTTATGTTGGCGTGTGATTCTTTCCTGTCTCCAGTATATTTTTCATTGAAGTCTATTTCCTAGTGTTTTATTACACTAACCGTTACAGAAGAATCATTGCAGCGTTTTTCCTTTTCGTTTAATTTTGATTTTTGTTTTCCCATGGACCTTCCCACAGTCCAGCTTCTCTTCTTGGAGCAGGGAGACCATCCGCTGGAAGAACACACTCAGAAATGTATCCGTCTGTCATGCCTTACACATTACCCTGATCGCTTGCTCTGTGTTTTTTACCATGCCAACCAGCGACCTGTGGACAGTCCAAAGGGGGATTTCGATGCTTTCGTGAAGTGGGTGCTGGTGAACAACAACTTGCCTTTCACCATTAGCCCCACGGAAGATGACTCCACCACCAGCCCACTCCATCACTGCCAACGGTCAGCCATTCACCACTGGCAGACGTGATGGGGATGTTGCCCCGAGGAAGAGGTTGGAGGGAGTCATCGCCCCGGAGCCCGATCCACAGCAAACATCAGCCCAGGTTTTACCTGATTGCTTAATCCCCCACACCTAATCCTAAACCTACCAATACTAGGGGGATAATAATTTGGCGGGGGTCAGAATTCGGCACAACACCGGAAACAGTGGATCATCAAGGAAGTACTTGTAGAGCTTGACGGCTCGGAGGGAAGCCCTGCCCACAACCCTGCAGCAGTTAGTCAGTTGAGCCTGATCTCTGGAGATTATTTTGAGAAACTAAAGGATATTTTTGAGGTAGATCTTATTGATTTTTTTGGAGAGGTCATACCCAGTGTTCCTTGTATCTCCAGCACCCCCCTGTGGCTCCAGTGTATCCTGTTTCTCCAACACCCCATGCTTCCAGCATATCCTCCAGCCTCCCTCTCCCACCTCCTCAATCAGCCAGTTCCTCAGCCACACCTCTGCTGATGTCATTCAGCTTCTTTGCAGCTCTCATATGTTTTGAAGACCTGCCCAGTGTCTTGAGGCCATCAGCTCCACCAGCACAGAGGATTTCCTGGTTCCACGTCTACCCACGTCAGCACTCCACCTCAACCTGTCGACACATAGGCTTCGCCTTGGCCCCTCCCTCCCTCGGCTCCAGCAGAAACCATCAGCCATGCGGCATCTCCAGGCTCCCTCATCCCTGCGGCTCCACCCTGGTCAGTCGTCGACCTGCCTGCACCTTCAGCTCAGTCTGGCCTTTGTCCTCGGTCCCTGAGTTAGCCTCTGTTCTCTGGTTTTCCGGTTCCACGTCAGAGTCTTGTTGCCGCAGCTCCACCTCAGTCTCCAGGACCATCAGTGTCAAGTGGGCTCATCGGTTCCACTTGGGTCTCCTTCAGTGGTGGCTTCTTCTCCGTTGGTCATCCCCAGGGTGTATACCATCAAGTCGACTATGGCTTCTCCTGCCTTCGACTCATCCTGGATGGACCCTGGCAAGTCCTGCTCCTAGCTCCCTACAGGCTCCTTCCCCCTTCCACTCCACTTTTCTATGGACTGTTTTTCCCCTGCTCCACACCCTCCACCAGTGCCACCCACCCTCCCTCCTCACTAGTACTTTGTTTTCTGCGGCATGAAGAAGCGCCTTTCCAGCAGGGGGCAAACTGTTACAGGTCTAATCTGTTCTATGGTCCTGCTCTCTGTGACCCAGTTTTCCTGATTTGTCATTATTTACAGCTGGTGCTAGTTAATTATCACATTAGTGCCCTTGCTCAGTTACTGTTTATGTAAACGTGTGATTCTTTCCTCTCTCCAGTATATTTGTCATTAAAGTCTATTTCCTAGTGTTTATCTTCGTCTTTGTGAGCTATATTACGCAACCCGTTACAATAAAAGATTTGATGCAGATTTTGAGCTCGGTTTGTTGTTGGTTTTAGTTCATCCGTTAGACATTAAGAGTACATTTCTCAAGTGTTTTCGTATTGATTTCCATTTGTTGAGGTTAATAGCAAAACGTTACTCACACACAAATGTCTTACTGACCCCAAACTTCTGAACAGTAGAGTATATCGACAATAAATGCTTATTATTATTTCATAACTCTACGGTATGTATGTAGAAACTAACTTTCACAAGGCATAGATCTGAAGTGAAGATACTTACAGCTGCTCCGTCTTTCCCTGGAGCTCCCTGAAAGACAAAAACAACCTTAAAACGGCATACAAGTCCATTTTCTTGTGTGTTCAGCTCACTAAGAATATGAAAGATTACATGCAATCTGAAAGATGTGTGTAATTGTGACTGAACATTTGCAAATGAAGGACATTTGTGAAGCGTCCGGTCAGGGTTACTAACCGTCTGGCCGTCTTGTCCTGGTGCTCCTGGAGGTCCAGCCGGCCCCTGTGGGCCCCGGGGCCCTGGTTCTCCTGGACCCAAAGGTATTCCAAGTGGAGTGATGGGAGCTGGCGGTCCGGGCGGTCCAGGTGGTCCTCGAGGACCTTGATCTCCTTTTTCTCCTTTCTGCATAGTAATGACCTGTGAAACCACAACAGCCAACAGTTATCACGAGACAAAGCATGAAAGACAAGAGAATAAAACCGACTCTGTGACTCACATTTCTGTCTTGAGAGGCTCCCTCTGATCTGATTGGCTCTGAAAACACAAACAGATATCATGATGGATCTATTTCTAAATATAATATAGTAAATGCAGCTGTGATTTTGCAGCAGTAGCATATAAAAAAATCTGCATAAACAAATCAAATGATTTGCAGCCTCTTTGATTGCTAGTGATGTGAAATATGATCTAGTGAATAACTAATTATTGCTCAAACGAGCAATTGAGGCTTAAAAATACTGCATGAAAGAAAGGGAAAATTGAAAATGATTTGAAAATGACTCGTAAATGCTTGAAACGGTCTGCTGCGTTCACCTTTTGGATTGTTGAGGATCACGTCGTCCCCAGAGCTCTCTGCCCAGTCTTCATCATCTGTTTGCGTGTAGAATGTGGGAGTTTCAGTAGGTGGCGCTCTCAC
>CM076065.1:27287500-27342500 GCA_038088235.1 Zacco platypus | reverse complement strand
GCCGGCCACACACACACACACACACACACACACACACACACGCACACACACACACACACACACACACACACACACACACACACACACACATACACACACATACACACACACACGCATACACACACACACACACACACACACACGCACACACACACACACACACACACACGCACACACACACACACACACGCACACACACACACACACACACACGCACACACACACACACACACACACACACACACACACACACACTCACACACACACACACACGTGCTTGTTTGTGTCTCTGTTTCTGGAGTATCTGTGTATAAACTGTAAAGCACTCTGAAAAATCTGCCAGAAACGACCACTAAACTGATTCCCTCTAAACAAAAGATGTTTTCCTTCCTTTAGACAAAAAGCATCTCACATCCGGGTAGAAACATGTAATTACAGGATGTTACTGCAAAGCAAAACACTACAAACCTGGACAGAAATTACACCAATAGTCACGATGTTTCAAATAAATGTGATGCAATAGGTTACACTTTACTCCGAAGTTCTCCTTTAGGCATTCTGTTGACCTTAAGTAACGTCGAGCCTACGTGTCAACTAACTCTCACTGGACTGTAAGGTTAGGGTTCGGATTAGTGGAATAAGTTGACATGTAGTTGCAAAGTTACTCATAGTTAGTAGAATGTCTAAAGGGGACCATCAAAATAAAGCGTGTCTTCATTTAAAGCGACAGACAGAATAAACAGAATGATACTGGACGCTGATATCATTATAGTTATCGTTCCTGGTGCGAATGGGCCTTAAAAGTCTCCAAATAACAGAATATAAAACATCAAATATCAAATGGAAACTTTGAATAACTCAAGACAGCTGGTCATGTGATGTCAGAATGTACAATAAAAATAGCCTCTGATGTGACTGTGGCCATTGCATATCACTTTAAACATAAAGCCAAACATAAAGTGAAATAAAATGCACTGGAAACGATGCATGTTCCACAGCAGACTGAGAAACGACATTCTAGTGCTACATGAACACATGAGGCGGAGCTGAAGACTGTGTGTTCGCCAAACGACTGCATCAGAGCTATGAAACGACGACGCAGCAAACGCAGTCTGATTTATAAACTCTAAGAGTAGGCCAATCCTGTGTGTGTGTGTGTGTGTGTGAGTCAGAGAGTGAGTGTGTGTGTGTGTGTGTGTGTGAGTCAGAGAGTGTGTGTGTGTGTGTGTGTGTGTGTGCTCTGTCTCTTGGCATCTACACTGAACTACAGTGAGACAGCCGTATGTCTGGTCTCATTTCCAAACATACTCATCTGGTCAACAAAAAAGAATGAAAGATCGCATTTTGTAACCAGTTAGCACAACTGTTATGTATTATTTAATCTCCCAGGCAAGATTTTTGACTACCGGCACGAAGTCTGGTGCACAGTGTGGATGTTTCTAGCCAAAAACGGACTGATGGACAAGCCCTTCCTATATCCAGTTACTGTTTTGCTTCATCTAACACTGTGTCCTAATTAGATCCAATGATATTCCAGCTGCAAACAATCTGTCTGTCCACACCAGATGCAAGACTAAATCAATCAAAACTCACAGCCAATCAGGAGAGTGTGTGGGCGGAGTCTCTCTGCAAGTGCACTGCAAAACCAAATCAATCAAAACTCACAGCCAACCAGAACAGTGTGTGGGCGGAGTCTCTCTGCAAGTGCACTGCAAAACCAAATCAATCAAAACTCACAGCCAATCAGAACAGCGTGTGGGCGGAGTCTCTCTGCAAGTGCACTGCACTCGCAATGAAATCAATCAAAACTCACAGCCAGTCAGAACAGTGTGTGGGCGGAGTCTCTCTGCAAGTGCACTGCACTCGCAATGAAATCAATCAAAACTCACAGCCAATCAGAACAGTGTGTGGGCGGAGTCTCTCTGCAAGTGCACTGCACTCGCAATGAAATCAAACAAAACTCACAGCCAATCAGAACAGTGTGTGGGCGGAGTCTCTCTGCAAGTGCACTGCACTCGCAATGAAATCAATCAAAACTCACAGCCAATCAGAACAGTGTGTGGGCGGAGTCTCTCTGCAAGTACACTGCACTCACAACCAAATCAATCAAAACTCACAGCCAATCAGAACAGCGTGTGGGCGGAGTCTCTCTGCACTCTCAAACAAAATCCTTTATTTTCAAGATGAGGTGAATTATCCATTTTCTGTCCCTAGTCACTGTATACTTGCATTGCATGGAAAAGGGCAGCTGAGACACTGTGCAAAACGTGGTTTATGTAAGAAACAAACTCATACAGGTTTGGAACAACATGATCAGAGTGACTATTTTGAATGAACTGTCCTTTAAAAGTATTTTCTTCCTTTTTGAGAGAAGAGGAAAGGGGAAAAACATAAATTCATGCACTTAAGGGTCCAAAAAGGAAAAAAAAATAATGAAATACAAGTCAATTCTCATGTCTCCAGTTGTATAAGACCGCCACGTTGTCGGTCTTGTGGCGAGGTTGATGTTGTCCAATGTTGTTCAGAATGTGAACGAGCCACAAATCAACGTCTTGGCGTCTCTGCTGTGAGCGTCAACGGTTATATGGCACATCTGTGTCATGACGTATCTTGAACTGCTCGTGTTAATGTATGCACTTTCATTGGTTTAAAGACCATGCATGTCTTTTGTTCTTTTCCTTTATGAAAAAAACAACAACCATGCACAACCACGGTCATCCCAACATTCCTGTAATGTAACTTGATTGTGGTTTATGGTTCTATACAGAACATCTGAGGAAGTTCAGTTTAAAGATAATCAGACACAAGCCAGTCACCAAAACTCAGTCCAACAATCTCTAACTGCAGCAGTTAGTTACTGATGTTAAAGGGTTAATTCACCCAAAAATTATGTCATTAATTCCTCACCCTCAGGTCGTTCTACACCCGTAAGACCTTCGTTCATCTTCAGAACACAAATGAAGATATTTTTGATGAAATCAGGCCTCAATTGACATCAAGATAATGAACACTTTCAGATGTCCAGAAAGATGCTAAAACATATTTAAAGCAGGTCATGTGAATTCAGTGGTTCAACCTTAATATTATAAAGCGATGAGAATATATATGCCGGGTTATCAGCAGGAGTGCCCGTAGTACCACTAGAGGGCACTCCACCTTGGACTCTCACACATACACATTTACTCCCGGACTTCATTTTCCACAATGCACTTCACACTCACACTCTCACTCTCACTCACTCCATTCATGCAAACTACATTTCCCAGAAGCCCCGTACCTATCACTCATCACCTCACCAGCTGCAGCTCATTATCAGGACTTTTTAAGCACCACTCACACAAACATACACTGCGAGGTCTTGTTATTTCCCTGTGTGTAACTTTTCTGAGCGTTTATTTCCCGTGTTTACTTTCCTGTTTTTGACCCTGTCTGTTTACCGTTCTTGAACAAAAGATTGAAACAAAACATTCATAAAGCTTCATGAAGCAGTGTTTTGAAATCGTCCTTCACTAGATATTGTTGATAAAACATTTTTTTATTGTTAGTTCATGTTAACTAATGTTAACAAATGAAATCTTATTGTGAAGAGTTTCTAGTGCTCTCCACTCTGAGATTTATTTCCACAACCAGTGCTTCAAGTAATCAAACAGTCACTTAAGATGCGGCTTGCATCAGAGCTGGTGTGTAAATACTCCTTCCCAACAAAAGCCATCAGCTAGAAACTCACCACGAATCGCTCCAGCCGTGTCCCTCCAGCGTTTCCGATGAAGATGCCGGAGCTGGGCTGGAAGGAGAGTCTGTCGTGACTCCGACGGAAGGCCACACGGTGGTGCTCCTCACAGTCCATGTACAGCTTCACCTCTTCTCCCTGCACGGCCAGTGTAAATCTCGCCCATCGTCCTGTCAGCTCGCCCATCTTGAACGAAGCCGCCTCCTGTGTGTGTGTGTCGCCGGGTTCGCTGTAGTAAAGAACCACACGCTGCGATCCATCCTCCACCGGCGCCAGCGCCAGTCCCAGCTGAACGACCTTCTGCAGCGCGTCAGTGATGGCGAACAGGACTCCTCCACGCCGAGTGATGGGTTTGGCCGTGACGATGATGGCAAAGTCGCGGAAGAACGGGTCGGGGATGAAGGAGCGAGTGAGGCGGCCCACGTTAGCATCCGGTCCGAAGCTGTACGCAGGGAAGCCCTCGAAGCCAGTGATGAAGGCGACCGAAGGAGGCAACGGCACACCGATGAGCTCCGTCAGGTCCAACTGCCCGCCAGAGCCGCTTTCTGTACAGAAACAGACAGAGAGCAAATTACATGTTAATACAAGGCCATTCTACAACCTCAAGCCACACGAGCCAGTGGAAACATGTCTATAACAATAAAAATAATAAGCCTAGGGGAATATGTTGAGCTGTTTGAGCATGAAATCTCTGAATTTTCAGCATCATTACTCCAGTCATATAATCCGTCAGAAATCATTCTAATATGCTGATTTGCTGTACAAGAATCATTTCAGATTATTATTGATGTTGAAAACAGTTGCTTGAGGAATCAGAGTTTGATTTTCCAATCCCATCCGCAGACCGAGCATTCTTTACAGACATTGTGTGTAAAACACAGTCTTAACAATAGCTGTTTCTATCCACCTATTTAATGGAAATTTTGGGATAAAAATGCTGGATGGAAACGTCATGATGCTCATAAATTCTAAAAATGTGTATAAAAACCGAATGCGCTTTTTTTATCTGATGAGAAGATATGCACATAAACTATGATGGAAAAACCGATTTAATCCTTCAAAAACTCAGGTGACTTTGCCTCAGCAGAGGCTGTGTGTAACAAGGAGTCAGCGGGTTGAAATCCAAATGCAGCTTTATTTCCAAAATGTAGTCATATAGGCAATGGTCAACTCAACAGCAAACAGTAATAACAGGGAAAAGGCAAGCTCGTAGTAAATAATCCAGGCAAAGGTCAAAAAGGCAGGCAGATAAACAACAGAACGATGACACAGGCAGGATCCGAAAACAGGCAAAACAGGACAACTCAGAAATGTTACAGGGTTAACAAGACTTTGCAAATAACAGGTATCGGAGGGTAAACTTAAATAGGGAACTAGATTGGATGCAGCTGGAGCGTAATCAACATAAGAGACTCATGGGAAATGTAGTATGGTGTATGGAGTCCATGATATGAGCGGGCGACCTCTGGTGGTAGGTGGATGGAGAACAACGGAACGGATTCATAACACTGTGATTGGATAATCGGAATATCCAGCGGACCAATCGCATCACAGCATCTCAAAATGTTACAGCGTTTATTGCATTTCGTCTGCCGCTCTGAGACGAACTCATACATGATGGAGAAAAAAAGAGCCCCATTGCAGCATTTTTATTTCTGATATTTTGCACCAAGTTCCCAGGAAATGACGATTTTGTTCTCTTGAACACATGGGATGATAAAACCAAATATTCTAAACTAGTGTTGAAGTCAAGACCACCTAAACCCAGACCAAGTCGAGACCAAGACTTTGAGGGGTTGAGACCAAGAGTAGACTAACGTTCCTCGAATTCGTCTGAAAGATCCACATTTACTTCCTGGGAAATGTCTTATTTTTATTCAATAATTACAATTAGAATAATAATAGAACACTATATAGAGCTGTTTTTACCTGTAAAAGCATCTCTCCCTCTTTAGCATTTCTTCAAAGTCTCAGTCCTGCTAATAATTCATCTCAAAATTATAATCACTCCATGCATTTTCCTGTTTATGTGCTGAGAGGCGGCCAACAGTCCTGCAGTTTTATTACCACACACACTTTATCTGGGGCTGTAAACTCCCTCCAGGCCTCCCTGCAGGTCCTACATCTTCATTCCCCTCCACTTCAGTCGACTCCTGTTTTGAGGAAAGAACTCCAAACAGAAACCAAAACAGCCCCATATTCCCAGAACTACCGTACCAGACCCCGCGCCAATCACAGATCAGCATCATTTACATTTAACCAACAACCCAAGCACATCAAACATAGGCCGTATCAGCCGTAAGTCCTCGTCGCTGCTGAAGACCTGGATCCACACACATGGTCCTGATTAGAGTCGAGGAGACCTGCACAAACAATTGCTCGCTCTGTAACGAGACACAATCATCTGGAAGCTGTTAGCGTGGGCTAATAGAGCTGCTGCGAAGAACGTGCCTGTAAATTTGGACTTGTACCTTGAGGGCAGACAAGAACCGCCATTGCTGTCTAACTCACAACTTAATGGTGGAACTAAGAGTTTCTGCTAATATACTAATGCTAAAGTATACTGATGCCAATTCTCAAAAAGCATTCTGTCCCAAATGGAGTTAAGGAATTTCCCATTTCAGGTTCATCAGCTATGTTTCCATCCAAACTTATGTGCAAAATTGGAATATTGCTTAGAATACTTGTATTGTAGTTCTCGAGGCTGGTCTTAAGTCCATTTTTTGAAGGTCTCAGACTAAAAGGACTCTGGATTTTATTTCAAAATCGGTCAAGACTGCGGGGATATCGCTAAATTGCCGTTGCATTATCTGATGTCTTTGTTAGCATCATTAATTTGATTGGATGTAAAACTTCAAATGCAATCAATAACTTATTTCTAATTTCATTTCTTTTGTCACTGATGTGCCAGAAATCAACAAGGAATTGTGTCAAAAATGTCACCAAAATTAATACGAATGTGCACAAAATTCAATTGCAAAAAATACTTGTATAAGATCTTGATATTTATATTATAACATATGATATAATTAATCAATAAGACAAGAAAGAGAGCTATTTTCACAAATATGAGCACAACTGACCCTTCGCAAAGCCCCGCCCCCTTTAGTTACTGTTGCTATGTTCGCTCTCACGCCACACATCATGTTCTCATGCCGTTAAAAATACATCCTGGAGCAAAGAGGACACTGACAACATATGAAACAGTTTCATATTTAAAATATCGTAGTTTTTTAAAGAAGTTGAATCAATAAATAGCGTCTAGTGTGTGTTTAATGTGTGGTGACAGATCGCTGTAGCTCCTCGTGAAGCGATCATCTCTTCATACTAGTTCATTTATAGCATCAAATAAACATGAATGAACATCAGAAGGAATGTTGTTTCAAGACGTGATTCAAGTTCACCAACGTTAATCTACTAACTCCCCTGACCGCTTTGACGGACAAAATGGCGGATTCGGGGTTATGATTGGTCAGATCGCCTGTCAATCAAATTGCCGGTGATGGATCAATTACAAACGTGATATTACTTTTTAAATGTTCAATGTACAAAATGTTATTTTTAAAACAATAATGTCAACATTTATGCATTTGTAATTGTACCAATTCAGATTCCACTTCTGCAGTGTAATGATGAATTTTGTTATAAATGAAAAAATAAGACATTTCTCAGGCAGTAAATGTGGATCTTTCAGATGAATTTGAGGAGCGCTAGTCTGGTCTTGGTCTCAACCCCTCAAAGTCTCGGTCTTGTCTTGGTATCGACTTGGTCTCGGTTTAAGTGGAAAATCATCACTTCCTGGGAACTTGGTGCAAATGATCAGTAATAAAAATGGAAGTTGCTGCAATGGGGCTCTTTTCTCCACCATCATAAATGAGTTTGTCTCAGAACGGCAGACGAAACACTGTCATGTTCTCTTGGGTTGGGATGCTGGTGTTTGGGAACACAATCACGTGACGCTTCTGGAGGGAATTAAACCAAATCATTCTGATGACAGACTTTGACACCAACATTTTGAGATGCTGCGATGCGATTGGTCCGCTGGATAGTCCGGTTATCCAATCACAGCCTCTGCTGAGGCTGAGTTTTTGAGGGATTTATTTGATAAATGTTGTTTCTGTCGCAGTTTATGTGCATATCTTCTTATCAGATAAAAAAAATGATCCACCTCAACTAAGCGCACACGGTTTTTATGCATGAGGATCATGACGTTTCCATCCAGCAAAATTTGCATTAAATAGGTGGACAGAAACAGTTATTGTTAAGACTGTGTTTTACGTAACGATATAAAATCTAAACACATTTATGAGTCATATTAACCAAAGCTCAAGTGTTTATACACAGGATTTCACTGCAGCTGGGCTAAATAAAACCAACAAAGAGACTATGAAGTCAGAAAGCTGGCAATGGGACCTCATTGACACCAAATCCAGCTTTGGTTACGGTCATTCAGGAATCTTATAATAATATTGTATACGATCGGACGCAGGGACACATATACATTGTATCCTAACATCAGGATGTTGGAAAAAATTAATGCTCACGCTGAATTTCAGCTCGTGATGTTGAGCAGAGACTATCGTTGGACTCGACATCTGCAGGGTGGAGCTGACGTCCAATTGAAACCAGGATTCCCATGAAGATCGGGATCTCCAATACGACCATATACACCAATGAGGAGCACAAGCGGACAGTACGTTTAGCTGAGGAAGGACTTTGCAGGTCAGATATCATGTTCGCAAATTATTGTTTGGAGGTTCAAACATGTTGGGTGGAACTTTTATCCATCAGTTCTTGATTGGATTGTGAAAAAGGAGAGTAAACCAAATCAGATGTGAAGCAGATTTATGTTTCCTTTCATTTTTAAGGCATTATGATGTGCACTCGTGAAATTTTTACCTCTTTATATCCATGAATTAATGCATAGATTTGTATGCATTTGTAATCTTATGCGTAATAACCATCATGCAATGTTCCATTTAAACACACTCAATAATGACACCAACAATCTGTTCATAATTAACTGACATGCACAGACTCTATAGATGTTCCCAGTTTCACTAGTCTACTAGTGGAAATACTTAGCAAGTATAAAGACATTTGAGTATTTATTGCACTTTGGCGAACAGAGAGGCAGATGTGCCGAGTGGCCTGAGGATCGGACAGTCAAAGGTTTGAGTTATTGGGCTCTCAGTGGGTCGAGGTCAATATCAGGATGAGTAGCAAGGGGCACATTGTTGCATATTAGAGATTTTTCCATGGAATGGACCAAAGGTTGAAGGCCTGTCTGTGAGCAGATGTGTTCATCACGTGACCCAGGACTCGTTAAAACATGATGATGCTGGTCACCGACTCTGAGCTCATCATGGCTCTCAGTGGTGATTTTCTGGAGCACATTACAGTATATGGAGTGACTGTGGAAATGAGCAAAGGCAGCAGAACGAAGGGATCTCAGCGGTCCAAAATGAGGTATTCGATTTGGCAAATCAGCTGATAAAGGGAGGAGTGCCCATGGAGCGTTCCCATGAGCCTGAACGAAGCTTCATTCGTGAGGATTGTCACTTGATGAACACCAAATGTAGAACAAAGAATAACATATACAATAGGTGAACAATAGGGCTGGGTGGGTTACTTTTATAATGTATTTCACTACAGATTACAAAATACATGCTTTAGAAAGTCATTTGTAACGTATTTCGTTACATTACTCAAGTTTAGTAACTTCATCTAAATATTTTAGAATACTTTGGAATACTAATAAGTGTGAAACAAACACAAAAAAGGTCATTGCAAGTTTTTATCTCACAATTCTGACTTTTTCCCTCAGAATTGCGTGATATAAAGTTGCAATTGTGAGTTATAAAGTCAGAATTATGAGATATAAACTCGCAATATTGAGAAAAGTCAGAATTATGAGATATAAACTCACAATATTGAGAAAAGTCAAAAATATGAGATATAAACTCGCAATATTGAGAAAAGTCAGAATTATGAGATATAAACTCACATACTAAATTCACAATTGCAAGAAAAAAAGTCAGTATTGCAAGTTTATATCTCCCAATTCTGACTTTATAACTTGCAATTGTGAGTTTAAATCTCGCAATTCTGAGAAAAAGAAGTCAGAATTGTGAAACACAAACTCACAATTGTGAGGAAAAAAACAAATAGTGAGAAAAAGTTGCAGTGACGAGTGAATTATAAAATGACTCACAAAACATGAAAACAGTGGAAAACATGAAACTTAACTCTTTTTCAGACGGTCAGAGTCAGAGAATCACCAATCGCTGTTTAAATGACATTAAAACTCAAAGTAATCACTTTGGTAATCTAAAACACTTTTCAGATGTAACTGTAATCTGATTACCACCCATTTAAAATGTAACTGTAATGAAACACAGTTACTCAAAATTTTGTATTTTAAATACGTCACTAAGTTACTTGTATTTCGTTACTCCCCAACCCTGGTGAACAACAACATTTGTTTTTTGGTAATACTTGGCGACGTTTACAATGGGTTTAGCAACGCTGACCTTCGCTTCAGGACACAGAGAGACGAAGCCAAATCGGCCTATTCACAGTCTGAAGATCAACTTCTGCCACTCCCTTCAGAAACAAGAGTCGATGCCAACCAGAAATATCTGCCATTTACCAACATTTCCTTCCTTCACCCACTTTAATCCAGACACAAACAGTGGATTTCCTACCGGCGGCCTTTGATTTCAGAGCGTGTTCAGTTGGGAATCAGTGAAAGTAAAGCAAGTGTTACGGTCAAAGATTATTACTGTTTATTTAGTATCAGCAGAGTTATTTTCTATACTAGTCAATAAATGAGGAACTACACTGAAAAGATTTTATGCTCACCAAGACTTACTAGATCAAAAATTGCATTGGAAGTCGAATTTGATCTTTGTTTTTCATTCATCGGTATTAAAACTGGTATCACAGATGCTGTAGTTCAGTGTAAAATCTGTGAAGTGATTGGCTGACATTCCTACTACAGGGTTGAAGAACAAACACACACAGCTTTCATTTCTACCACCAACGCATAAACAAGCATGCGTTCTGGGATGTCTGTGGTTTTTATACATTGCTGAGGTTGACTTTTCCAGTGAGGAGCTCAATGAAGCTCCTGTCAGCCTTGAGTTTCAATGAACTTTCACATAATAACATTACTATAGGAGCGCAAAGCAAACTAATTCATCGCACATGTTCCACACAACAGTTACAGAATACTAACACTCATGGAAACTGAAAAGCTGTCAAATGACGTCCTTCACAGAGATCTGATCTAATATACTTGCAGTTTTGAGAGCATCAGCATCAGTGTTACACATAATCTATTCACACAGCATCTCTTCTCTGATGATGAGGGCGGGGCAACCTGTCACTCACATGAGATCCACCAATAGCAAACCACAACCATCCAATCAACTCCCCACAGACACAATCAAGCCCCGCCCACATTTGTTCTTGTTTGAGAAGTGCTTAAGTCTGATAAACGTCACAATAGAAAAAAAAAGACTAGCGCAACTTCCCTTTCATGACGACTTTAATACAAAATATCACTTTTTACATAAATATCCATTTTAAGTGTGTTGCAAATCTTACAATTCACCACGTGCCCTTTCAGTTTCAACTGGTGTGATGCTTTTGCCTGGAAGTGTAAATGAGACGTCTAATTATTTTCATATTTTCTGATAATTTGCTATCCAATTGCTTATAGATTTTATTGACTTTCTGGGTGGTTGTTAAAGTTGGTGCCGGTTTAAGTCTATAGGATTTTTTTTTTTTCTAGAACCATGAATGAGAGTCAGATTTAGGAAAATATTGCAAAGTTTAGCAGTTCCTCCAAAGCAACGCCTCATGAAATGTCATTTCTGACGTCTGCTGTCTTATGGAATAATAACACACTTTGTGTTCATTAGATGTGAAATCACACACTGAATGGCAGTTCTGTGCAAACTGTGCCATTCTGACTAATAAATGGCCTTTAACTGAGGAACGGATGGACAGCTGCTCGGATCACATGACCAGCTCTGATGAGATCGACACAAGTGCAATCTGAAGAGAAGCATCCTGGGAACGATATATTTCTTCATAAACATTTACACCAAACTACTGCCTGCTTTTTTCATTTGCTTCAGAGTGCAAAGTAGCGAAAAACCATTTATAAAACTCACAATTCTGACTTTATATCTCACAATTCTGACTTTATATCTCACAATTCTGACTTTATAACTCACAATTCTGACTTTATATCTCGCAATTCTGACTTTATATCTCGCAATTCTGACTTTATATCTCGCAATTCTGACTTTATATCTCACAATTCTGACTTTATATCTCGCAATTCTGACTTTATATCTCACAATTCTGACTTTATATCTCACAATTCTGACTTTATATCTCGCAATTCTGACTTTATAACTCAAAATTCTGACTTTATATCTCACAATTCTGACTTTATATCTCGCAATTCTGACTTTATATCTCACAATTCTGACTTTATATCTCACAATTCTGACTTTATATCTCGCAATTCTGACTTTATATCTCGCAATTCTGACTTTATATCTCACAATTCTGACTTTATATCTCACAATTCTGACTTTATATCTCGCAATTCTGACTTTATAACTCAAAATTCTGACTTTATATCTCACAATTCTGACTTTATATCTCGCAATTCTGACTTTATAACTCAAAATTCTGACTTTATATCTCGCAATTCTGACTTTATATCTCGCAATTCTGACTTTATATCTCGCAATTCTGACTTTATATCTCACAATTATGACTTTATATCACACAATTATGACTTTATATCTCACAATTATGACTTTATATCATGCCATTGCGAGAAAAAAGGACTAATTTTAAGATAAAAATTCACAATTATAGCTTATTTATTCAGTGGTGGACACAAGCTTCAAAAGTAGAGAGAGATTACACACAAAAATCACACAATCAGGTTTACATTTATAATAAAAATATATATGTGCATGGTGCCTCTGAACAAATAAACAATTTTTATCTCTATTACAGTGACTTAATAAAATGAAATAATTGTTAGGAAGCAGGAGATTCTGTGTCTGTTTGTTATGACTGATAATGATTGATAATGTTTGGCAGGAGATCCTCTTTTTTAGCAATACTGCAGTTGTTCTGATCCTTCGCTAAAGTTACGAACCATCTCTCGAGTCAGATTCAGTTTCCTCCAAGTTTCTGATTAATTGACCGCCGACTGTGTACGGAGACAAAGTAAAAACAAAGAAGACAACGGGCCGATATCAGCCGCTGAGGAACCGGAATACAGATGCTGTTGAATTAAAGGGAGCGTGTTTACCGTGGCACACGACGAGGCGCTGACGGCAGGACATCAGACACGGCTTATTAGCGCACATCTGTTTCTCTGTTCATTATGTGGATCTGTCACGACTCCCTTCAGATCCACAGAGAAATCATTCCACTAAGATCTGTTTATACCTGAGCCAGGGTCGCTGCACTAATATTAGTTTGATCTGAGGGAAACCATGGGGCTGTCCTGCCAAAATCTGGTGAGGAGTGAGAATCATTTTAAATGTTTCTGAAAGAGTCTCACCAAGGCTGATCAAAAATACAGTAAAAACAGTGAAATATTTTTCCAGTGTAAAACAGCTGTTTTCTATGTGAACATATAGTAAAGTGTAATTTTTCCTGTGAATTTTCAGCATCGTTACTCCAGTCTTCAGTGTTATCCTTCAGAAATCATCTGATTTGCCGCACAAGAAACATGTATGATTATTATTACTAATCTCTCGCCACGCTCACACTCTGAAGGACATGTTAGCAGCAGACAGACGCTCCTCGAGCAGCACATTCTTGTGCCGAATCCAAATTTTCAAGGAACAGGAGCAGCGTCTCCATCCTGAACGGTGAGACTGCAGGCCAGCGTTTCACAGGCCGTTCAATCGCCGCTGCCCGGCTGAATCAAGCCGCCTGGATTAAAACAGTAACATGACCTTTCAAACACAGTCCTCTGCCTTGAAACTCTCCAGATCTGTGTAGCGTCTCCTTTATTGGAAATACTGTCAAGCTCCAGAGTCCAGAGCTGATAATGGAAGATAAATGCATTTTCATATCAGTCTAGAAAGAGATCGAGTGACGCAGATTTCACAGGAGAACATGCATGTTGTTTAAACAGCAAATGCACTCGCGTCCATCTGTTCGGTCTGAAAACGAGGTGTGTTCAGGTGCACTGTTGGCGTGTAGCTATTTTGAGGAACTGAAAACACTGACCAACAAAAACCTGCTCTAAAGTCAGTATTTTTTTGTTATGTAAAGCGTGTGTTAGTGAAATGCGCCTGTAGACGGGTTCACAACACACTTGTTACACACACAGCAGCACAAAAACATGACCAATATTACAAAGGATTCCTCTCTGGAGAAGCGCTCAGTCTTTCCACTTGCATATTACGCCATGTATAGCGAATCCACCGTGGTGTAAGTGAAACTGGATTTAAAGGGAATGGGAGATGACACTCTGATTGGTTTAATGCACATTAACACACCCGTGACTCATTAAGAGTCTAGGTACAACTGTTTTGGACCATGCTTCCATGCTTTTTCTGTTGTTAAACTAGCAAAAGTGAATTCGGACACGCTCGAAGTCTACGTGCACTTCAGACCATGTGCTTAGATTGATAAAATAGGGCCCAATTTAAGTTTGAGACAATTTGAGTTTGAGGATTCAAAAATATGTTCCTGCTGTCACTGTAAAGCATTGTAAAAAGTGCTGAATAAATACGGTGACTTGACTTGATTCACTCCCCTGCTTATGAGGAGCTTGTGGAGTTTGTAACTCATGCCGTGGCCAAGTTAAACATCGACTGGCCGGACGAGAAACAGGAAGAAGCAAACTGGAGGAGTGCGTCCTGCCTAGTAAATCACAAATAGGAGGCTCCGCCTTCTTTCACGCAGAAATTCATTTCATCTGTTGAAACTGTCGAGGTAAGATTTCTGCGGGTGAAAACATGAACACACTGGATCGCCAATCTAGTGTGCGTTTCCCAAAATCCTCGTTAACCAACTAACATCGCAAGTTCCGTCGTTACTAACATCGTTCAACGATTTTGTGTTTCTCGTGTCTCTAGTTCAAACGAACATCGCAAAGTTGTGACAGCTCTCCAGGTGTGGTTAGACGTTTCATGTTTTATGACATGTGGACTTAATAAATCGTTATCTTGAGCAAAATAAGCAAGTTGACATTGAGTTCAATGTATATCTTATATTTCAAATGCCATTTACATACTTTATTTTGTCAAGAGCATTTTTGAAGAGTGTGCATGTGCGAACGTGCTCTGGTACATCAGAACGAGTCGATGATTGAATCCAGAAATAAAGCACAATAACTGAGGAAAATGAGAATCAGTCCTCAGATTCCATGTCCGTAATTTATAGCAAAAAATCTAGCATTAATTCGATCTCAAACGGATTCATTTAAAGAAGTTATTACTCCATCAACTGTGTGACATCAATCACCAACGTCGTTGAACGACAGGTTTACAACAATGCGGTTTTGATTTGTTTCGACGATGCATCATAATATGATAGTGAAGCTCCATGGCATCAGTCGCTCCATGGCAGCTATAGTGATGAACTTGCGTAGTTTGCTTATAGGGTGGATCAGCTCTGCTAACACACATACCTGTAGTTTTCAAGTAAGCCTGAAGGACTTGAGCTGGATCAGGTGCGCTTCATTAGGGTTGATTTCAAATGTTTATGTCCAAAGCTGTGTTCAACAAGATTCACACTAGGACAGGCATTTTGTCAGTATGGCGCAGTGGGTATTTCTTTCCTATAGCGTCATCCTCAGACGCAGTGTAGAGTTCCCTCGAAAGGGAACGTCTCGGTTACAACTGTAACCCTGGTTCCCTGAGTTTGGCCTTGTGAGCGACTTGCATCAGCTGATCAGAAGCTGATGCTGTTTTGTTCTGGGTATGTTTTATTTATTTTTACGCCGTCATGAGTCATGGGACCGACGGTGCACCAATGAGATTGGAGTGATTCAACACTTGCTTCAGACACGATCACGCAGGACCGTTCCCATTAGGGATGGGAAAATAAACCAATGCATTGCGAATCGAAATGATTATGGATCGATTCTAAGATTCAAATTCATTGTAATTCTCTCTCGAATAGATTCTGAGCTTAGTTTTTAACAGCAGGTGGCACTGTGTGCTTTAGAAACAGCCGTAATCTGCTTCCAATTCCTTGCACACAACACTTGAACCTTCTATAAAATAATCATTCATAAAGTTCGAAAAGGTTGAAGCAAATTACAAGTGTGTTTGCAGTCGGCTGTTCACATTAATTTCGCGTTATAAAATCATTCTGAGGTGCAAATACATTCTTAGACTCAACGCACAAGCGCTCTTCTTCATGAGCATTTGAGTGTGTGGTTAAAAACTCGTCTAGACCGCCATCTGCAGTTAAGAACTAAGCTCAGAATAAATTCGAGAGAGAAGTGTGGTGCATTCGGACAATCTCAGAATTGATCCAAGAATTAAGAAACATAGATTTATTGTTCCCATAGCGTCAACATTCTGGCGCAGTGTCTCGTTCCCTTCTCAGGGAACCAGTTGTAACAGAGATGTTTTATATAATAAGGCCAAATATCTTATAAACAATACTTTTATTTTGCAATTTTCAAAAATCAAATGGCATACCTGGCATTTCTGATGATAATATCAGCTACTTTTATAAAATCAATACAGCATTAGTTTCCTTCTAGGTCAGTAGCACACTCAGGATTGTGGACAGAGCGCTTCAGAAAGCCAAAAGAAACTGGAGTTCATTTCTGACTCGTCATTTACATTGGCAAAGAAATCATGGAAAATCCAAGGAAAGTTGAAGTCGATGCCATGTAGGGTCAGAAAGCACTCGAATACTCTCACGGCACCACTAATGCACAGACAAACAGATCAATACAAACACTGACAGCCAACATGAAGCTGGCGAAACATGGCGGAGGCAGTATATAGTGTATATGGTGTAAACATCACTCCGGCTCTACGGCCGACAGCTGTGTTTGAGCAGCTGTGAGTTCACAAACTCGAAACAAACTGTTAGAGGAATAGCAGTCGAACCTAAATTACTCGCACCTTTGGCAGCCTGCTTCCAAAATGCAAAGCTTTTATGCTTAAGTGTGAAGCTTTGCAAAGGAACAGGAAGCGGATAAAAGGATAATGGAAGGAAAATGGGATCCGAGCTTATGTAACAGGCAAGTTCTTGCCTCTTGTGAAAATTCATTCCATAACCTGCTTGTAAAATTACACACGGTATAAAGTCAGTATAGTGATAAATTCATCAATGCAATCCTAAAAACGTTGGATGAAAACTGGCATGAATTGCAACGATGAAAACCGAAGCAGACGTTTTATATTGGTTTCCAGTGATGTATGAGGCGAGAATCCTCAGCTGCAGCGAAGCCGACATTCTTTAGGCTGTTCTTTATGAAGAATCCTAGTCATCCTAGTTCTGAGTTGACGGAAGAAATTACCAAACCACAGATGGGCCACGACACACTGATTATGATTCTTAAGAGTCGCTGTAAAACAACCACAATCCAATAGTCGCTTATCGCTGCACAATTATGATACGGATGATAAAAACTCTCTCTGCAACTCTTCATACAACACAAAACAGAAATCCGCCAACTGTAAGTAATGTATAATTAGTACTATATTGGTTTATGGCCATTTAGACCGTCTTAATCATAATGGTTGATATTGTATATTTAATTGGGAATGCTCATTTCCACAATTTTTATATTTGGATTAATTTTAGCATCATCTATCACTCACTTAATATTCAAGAATGCTAATAATTTAATAATACTAAATGTAATGTTTAGCAAATCTCAATTTTTCATACTTTTGATGCTTAAATCTACTAAAGTGCCCCTATGATGATATTTTAAAATTGAAAATTTAAAATTTCCTCATAATATCCACTGAGTCTGAAACGGTTTGTTTGAAGATTCGGTCTCTCTAAGCTCCGCCTTTCTGAGAGCTTCTCTGCTCTGATTGGTCAGACGGCCCAGTCTGTTGCGATTGGTTGGAAATGAAATGCTCATTATCATATCTGAATTTCAACAGTTCATACACGGTGTTACGAACAATGGCGTCGGTTTTACCGTATCGGTATGAACAACACAGACTGTTCCAGTCTCAGATACAACTACAGTGATGGAGGGCGGAGCAAAGGAGACGCTGGCAGCCAATGGGAAGGCATTATGCAAATGTGTTACCTACACAGGTTCAGCAGGAAGTTTGAATGGACTTACTGACAACTCATTTCAGGCAGTTCAGAATCAGACAACAACTTAATTCTTTAAAACTTTCACATTCACAAACAGCTTCATTACACACTACATGAGAGGCAATATGCCAAAAAGCACAGGGGTACTTTCATTGATTTATTTAGACAATACAGTAAAGAATTTTAATCAGCAATTTATCAATTATCGGCCATAGCATGACATCATCCAAAGGTCTCTCTCATGCCAGCTGTGTAACACCAGCTGATTATAATTTCTGAAATGTCAGAAATGAGAAGACTGCATACCACTGAGGGACACTTAGCAGTAAACCAATTACACATCTGCTTGTGCCGGGAGAATCACACACACACACACACACACACACACACACACATAGAAGAACAAGGCTTTTCTAGCTTAAGGAGGAGCAATAACTTGGAGCGCTGCATTTAATTAAATTTCTTCAATCCCCGGGTGCGTTGGGAGGGTTTCCCAAGAACTACTCAATCACAAACAGCTCTCGCGAAGCCTACGGCATCCTATGAGCCTCATTTTCCACATCACCCAACCTGTACTTCTCCATTCTTGCTCTGTTTAAGGAGGCGTCCGTCTGTAGTTCACAAGCTCCATCTGCATCTGTAGTTTTATGGTTTTCCACATTACAGCTAAGTGCACTTGCGAACGAAAAGGTCCAAATGTTAGGACAGAGTCACTGGGAACATCTTGAAGGTATAAGCAAGACATTTTCCACCAAATGACAAACTTTTTTGAAAAATTAGACTCAAATAGTGTGATCTAATTATGAAATGATTATATAGATAGATAGATAGATAGATATGAATTGCTATGCTGGTCTTGTCTAGCCTCATAAATCTGATTGCTCAGTATTTAATGAGAGACCTTCTGTTGCTGCTCTTTGATGATTGATGAACTTAAACTTGTTTGAACTCCACGTGTGCATTCACATATAAATCAGAAAATCCAGCTGTATAAATCTAAACCTGAGGGTCTACAAATGATCTGGAAAGCATTTGACAGGTTTGTGGCAGTCAGACTAACTTCTCTGATTATATATGACTTATGAGGCGTTACAACGCAGACACTTCAGGAAAAATAGAAACAGGAACACATAGAACATTTTTCATTAGCTTTTCGTAGGGGATCTTTTCTGCTTCTGCACCCCGATGTTTCCAGGAAAAAGCACGGGATCAGTTCAAGTATCTTTAAATGAAAAACAACTTAGTTTGCTGGTCTTAGCTGGTTAAATTTGGGCTTCAGCTGTGCTAGCTATAAAGGACACCTGGTTTCTCATCTTGACCAGTCCAAAACCACCCAAAAAAACATCCCTTGGCAGGCTGTTTTCTTTTAAGAAGAAGAGTTTGATGCAAGATTTCAATCGTACTTGTAGGAAAAGTATATCATGCTCATTAATCACAACAACCACAAAAACCAGCTGAACTCAGCAAATGCCATCAAACAAAGCCCTACTCTTTTCTCGATTTCTCAGATTACGCCTCGGTCTCTCTAAATCCCATAAATCCTCCTTCATCTCCTTATGACACCTGCTTTCACCGGCTCCCCCACGCTTGCACTGCTCCCTTTAATCGTTAATCTCTTATATACTGTTTGAAAAGCAACACTAAACTTTTTGAGCTTTGAGAAACACCGTCACAGCCAGAAGTCACAGGGGGGGAAAATATAATAGGGACATTTTGGTATACAAAATGTAAAATGTGTCATAGCAGACATGATATTTTCTAATATAATGTAAGTGAATGAGGACTGAAGCGTTCAAGCTTCAAAAAGAACATGAAAGCACCATAAATGTGCACTACATTACAAGTCTTCTAAAGTCTCATTTAAAGGGACCTATAATGTGCCTTTCACAAGATGTAAAGTCTGTGAAGTTTCAGCTCAAAATCCCCCACAGATCATTTATTATCGCTTGTCAAATTTGCTTCTATTTGGGTGTGAGCAAAAACACGCCGTTTTTGTGTGTGTCCCTTTAAATGCAAATGAGCTGCTGCTCCCAACCCCTTTCCAGAAGAGCTTTAACAGAATCTCACGCAGACAAAATGAGGAAAGTGTTCAAACTGATGGAGAGACTCAGGAAGAAGTTCCAACTTTTAGACGTTTCTGAACGGTAGTGGATAAATTGATGTAGTTGCTGTGGAGTTGATCAACTCATCACTAGCATGTGTCGTCATGTTCATCTTTTTTCCTTGAATTGACCCTCGTTTGTGAAGCGGTCCGGCGTAAAATGACGGCATCAACAACACTCGACTACAATAACTCTTCCTCTTCTCTAAAGCAGCCCAACATGGCCCCGCCCCCTTTGTTGTGTGTTCTCGGGGGCGGGGTTTATGTAAATTGTAGGGTTTGTGATGTCACAAACCCAGGAAGAAGCTCGTTGTAGTCCCTACCAGCCGTTTAAAAAGCGATTTCTGTAAATGAAAATATCTCTCTCTGCATTGAACTTTGAGTGTCGTAACTTTGCAGATGTTGTTTCTGCTCAAACGGCCACATTACACACTAACTAAAGTTTAAAAAGCGAAATTATGATCAAGGAACCCTTGAAGTCTTTATTTACTGATAATATCCCATTCTCCTGCAACCGAATCAGGGAACTGAACTCAAGAACAAATGGCTGAGACTGGTTTTGTGAAAAGAATCTGATGCAAATGAAAGATTTGTTCACAAATCAGACACCAATGCCTCGCTTACGAAGTCTCATCTTTAAGAAGATGTCAGAATTTTCAGTGAATAATGGCTTGTTTTTATTTCTGAATGAATCTATCGTATGGATTCAGAAGATACGGAATATAACGCACAACCACTCACCAAGTTCTAGTTCCCTTTCATTATATACAGAATCAGTAAACTGACAAAGAACATAATAAATGATCATTAGCCTACGCCATAAAAACAATGGATCATCTGACCGTCTCTGTAAGCAACTCAAAGTAATGAAAATAAGCGAACTGTGTTGAACCCTGCATGGGGTAAGAGCCTCCGCTGCCATCACAAACACACCGCCGGAGATATGTGATGAATGGAGGGCTCATCCGGTCCGCCGTCAGCCACTGTTACCAAATATACAGGCGTTTGCCAATCTAACATTGAGATACAGCCAAGAGCTTTACAGTAAACACTGCTGCTTTTCCAGTAGTGGATTCTCTGTGTGCTCAGTTTAACTAAAAATAAATCCCAAGATTTAATGTGCCATTTTGTACATGAAGTGACTCAAGCCCAATAAAACTCTGCATATTAGCTTTTAAATTATTTAAACTAAAGAAAACACATTTAGGAAATGAAATTGACCATAAAGCAGCACAACTGGCACAGTGCTACATGTTATTTTATTTATTACACATTACAAATTGCACATATTAACAGCATCAACCAGTCAAAAAGCTACTAAATTGCAGCACATTTCAAGCGCTTAGAAATCAATCTGCCCGTTCATTTTCTCAGGCTCGCAGAGGCTTTTATTGCTCTTACTCTTAATCTGGTGTCTTCGACTAGATGCCTGGGAACTTTTGGGATGATTGTCTTTGATTTGGCCTCTAGTCTCGACTTCCAGAGGCCAGGCGAGTTCCTTATGAAAGACCTAGTGTCTTTTGTACTTTTATAGGGCCACCAACAGCATGTCGGATCAGCAAAAGTTCCCCTGCGGATGCAACGGCTGTTTTCAACTCTCCTACCGGACTAGTACATCATTTTGAACCACTGACTTTTTACAACTATAAACATTAAAGTTGTTTTCAAACTCATTTATATGGCTTTACTGTTCTGAGGTTTGAATTTGAGAATGACGTGGAATGAAAATGATATAGCAGCTTTCATTTCATTAATCATATTTTTCCACTTTTAAGAGCGAAGAGATGTTGTTTTGAAAAAGGCTCAAATCGTACATCTGACCCCATTCCGTGACTGTCAGTTTGGTTGGAAATCAACTCTTAGAAGCCATGAGTTTTTATATAATAACTCATAGTGCTGGCTCTCAGATATTGTTGCTCTGACACTGGCAAGAGCAGCTTACAAATCTTCAGTACTGGATCTGTCTGCTGCTTTTGACAGAGTTACCCACCAAATCCTCCTGTCAACTCTTAAGATGAATGGCATCTCAGAAACTGACTCTCAGGGAGGTCCTTCAGGGTTTCTTGGAGAGGTGAGGGGTCAAAGTCGCAACATCTAGCTACTGGGGTGCCTCAGGGCTCAGTGCTTGGACCGCTTCTCTTCTCCATCTACATGACATCATTAGGATCTGTCATTCAGAAACATGGCTTTTTCTATCACTGCTATCCAGCCACGTGATCTGACGGTAGCTGCTCGCATCTCAGCCATTTCTTGCTGGATCAAGGACCACCATTCTCAACTCAACATCGCGAAGACAGCCAACCCAACACTTCATCACAGCTAGGTCCGTCTTCCATAACTCCTTCCAGGACAGTCAGGAACCTTGGAGTTGTGATTGATGATCATTTAAGCTTCACAGATCACCTGGTTCTGCTGATTTGCCTTATACAACATTAGGAGTATCAGGCCCTTCCTATCGGAGCATGCTGCAGAACTCCTTGAGAAGCTCTTGTTCTATCCAGACTGGACTATTGTAAAGCTCTCTTGGCAGAGCATGTATTGTCTCACTACTTCAGACTTGTGCCCAGAAGCCTGCGTTCTGCTAGGGATTGCCATCCCAGGGAAGCACAAAATCACGGACCTTTACCTGGACAGTTCCCAGCTGGAGGAACGGGCAGATGAGTTTACAAAAAACGGCTAAAAGACATGTGTTTCGTCAACACTTGACCCATCAATATTAGCACTTTCTTTTTCGATTTCTATTCTGTTTCTCTATATGTTTATTTTTTTTAAAAACTCTTTGTTAGAATAACTGGGACTCCTCACAGCACTCATGTTGATTTGATTGCTTCAGTTGTTCTCATTTGACAACTAAATGATTAAATGTAAATGTATACTGAGTATAATGATGCAGAAAATTCAGGTCTGATCACAGGAATAAATTACATTCACTATATATTCACATATATTCACACAGCTATCTTACATTGGAATAATATTTAACTTTTTTTACTGTATTTTTGATCAAAAAAACTTCTTTTAGAAACCTTAACAAATCTCACCGAACTCAAACATTTGAATGTCCAACAAATCAAGTTCTTAGTCAAAACACAGAATAATTCATATCCATGTCGTCAGCTCAATAAAACCATTTTCATCCCCAAGAGTAAAAGATTTTCTCTCTCAGGAGACTGTAATTAAAACGAAGCATTGTCATTAGCACTGCATGGTGGAGTGTTGTTCCATCGCACATTAAATCCTGGACAATTATGAACTGACAGACATTTCCACTGGGTTGTTGACCTCAACAGAGAAAGTCCCAAAAGTGGCCTTTGAATGTTTGAATTAACCAATGAACATCATCTGAGCAATGAAGCCAAGAAGGACTGAGGACAGCGTAAACTCTGTGATTTGTTGAACACACGCCGCTGGTTAACTCACAGCAGAGCCACTAAAAACACGCTGAATGAATCCCTGCTGCGTAGGTTTTATGATGTTGGCTGGTATACATTTTACCTCATGAACGAAGGATGTGATAATGAGGTTTTTACGCTGCCCTCGCAAGACTTTCTTTTTTATGTGATGTGTACATGATTCAGTTTTGCATCTGACTGCAACTTACTTCAGCGTCACCGGTGTGTTTTGTGTTTGGTGTAGACAGTCTGCTCTATACAAAAAAAAAATTAACCTTATCTTAAATGCCAATAGTGTTTTTCTCCATTAAGCTTTTAACACCCTAATCAAGACAGCGGGAAAGCCGTGATTAGCGGCTCAAATGATCTGTTTGGGTTTGGAGGAGAAAGCTGCACAAACCCTGGAGCTGGGTCACAACAATTAGCCGTTGATCTTGTGTTTGTGGGAAGGTGACATGCACTGCAGTGATGTTGTACCTTAAAAATGTGATGCAGCTGCAATTCGTGTCTAATAGTTTTCCAGTTTACAAGACAGCAGGAAGTCACTCTGTGTCCAAACCGCCAGAATATGAGCTTTAGCTGATTAATCAGAGCTACGAGACACTTTATAATGACAAATGAAACTGAAATAAAGCAGAACTGAATCAGTAACCCATTGAAGATTAGACCTGAACATTCTAGGGGAATTAGAATGAATTTTGTCTGCTGAAAATTGCTGTTTTAATCACTAAGTAAATTAATATATATATATATATATATATAGAAATTTAATTATATTAATATAATTCAACAATTTTATGGTTGTTTTAACCCAGCGAATGGGTTGTTTTAATCCAGAAATTGGGTAGTTTTAACTCAGCGATTGGATTGTTTTAACCCAGTAAATGGGTTGTTTTAACCCAGCGAATGGGTTGTTTTAACCCAGTGATTGGGTTGTTTTAACCCAGTGATTGAGTTGTTTTAACCCAGCGAATGGGTTGTTTTATCCAAGTAAATGGGTTGTTTTAACCCAGTAAATGGGTTGTTTTAACCCAGCGAATGGGTTGTTTTAACCCAGTGATTGAGTTGTTTTAACGCAGTGATTGGGTTGTTTCAACCCAGTGAATGGGTTGTTTTAACGCAGTGATTGGGTTGTTTTAACCCAGCGAATGGGTTGTTTTAACCCAGTGATTGAGTTGTTTTAACGCAGTGATTGGGTTGTTTCAACCCAGCGAATGTATTGTTTTAACGCAGTGATTGGGTTGTTTTAACCCAGCGAATGGGTTGTTTTAACCCAGTGATTGAGTTGTTTTAACCCAGCGAATGTGTTGTTTTAACGCAGTGATTGGGTTGTTTTAACCCAGTGATTGAGTTGTTTTAACCCAGCGAATGTGTTGTTTTAACGCAGTGATTGGGTTGTTTTAACCCAGCGAATGGGTTGTTTTAACGCAGTGATTGGGTTGTTTTAACCCAGCGAATGGGTTGTTTTAACCCAGCGAATGGGTTGTTTTAACCCAGTGATTGAGTTGTTGTTTTATCCCAGTAAATGGGTTGTTTTAACCCAGCAATTGGGTTAAACATATAATTAAAATATACTTGTACTAATGTAACTTGCATTTGAACAGTGAATGGCAATAGAAACCTTCAATATTCACACATTTTAAAGAGGAAATTTCAAGTAGTAGGAGCTCATTGACGCATCTGTTCACACTATCATTACACATTCCCTGTCATTTACTTCACTTCCTTCATGTAACAACTCTATAAATGTCAACTTTTATTGCGTTTTGCCTGCGTTGCTGTAAAGCTGTATGGCTATACATTTGAAGGCAGGAAGGTCATATCCTGTCTTTGTTGGCAATGTTAAAAACATTTACACCCCTAGACCTCCTATTGTCCAGAGCTGACCAGAAATTTCCACTGAGTCATTTTGGCAACGCTATAAAAAAGCACAACAACAGTTATGTATTCCATACGTAGCATCCAACAGAGTCAGCATGAAATCAACAGTACAATTCTTGTTTGTTTTTGTTTTTTTATGGAATATTGTGTAACATCATTATAAAATCATTAATGTGTTCAAATTCATGTTCGTCATAATCTTGAATCAGAATTCTCTTCTCTGATGACGAGGGCGGGGCAACCTGTCACTCACATGAGATCCACCAATAGCAAACCACCACCATCCAATCAACTCCCCACAGACACAATCAAGCTCCGCCCACATTTGTTCTTGTTTGAGAAGCGCTTCACTCAGATATACGACACAATATACACAATATACTTCCCTTTCACGATGAATCCACTGCTAATCAATAGCTAATTTTCCAAAGTCACTGATAGCACATTACTCACAGCAAATAAACCAGCATAGACTCACTGAAACTGCTTTTGCAGTTTTCAGCTGAAATGAACACCAACGACTTCTATTCCTTTTTCACACAATCAATGTTACAAATTAATTCACCTGTTTCACTTTGAAAGTGTAATGAAATGCGCAAGAAGCAACGTAACATCATTTCGCCACAGGCACGTTTTTCCAGTGAGGCTGGGTGGAAATAAACAGCGTCTCTGATACTCTCTGAAAACCTCGACACTCAGGCATCTTCCAGCCCAGTGAATCTTTCACTGAACAGTCAACCTTGTAAGGGCAATAAATGCAAGTCAAAAGAGGCGAAATAAAGATTGATTAACCAGCTAAAAAGGAGCATTACATTTAACAGCTAAGAGGTATTGAGAAATAGTGTCTATATAATCTCTTCCAAACAACATCTCACTTTAAAGATGTAAGAAACATGCAGTCACCGACACACTAACAAATGCTGGGTTAAAAACAACCCAAGTTGGGTTGAAAATGGACAAACCCAGTGAATGGGTTCTTTTAACCCAGCAATTGAGTTGTTGGTTAATCCCAGCGAATGGGTTGTTTTAACCCAGAGATTGGGTTGTTTTAACCGAGTGAATGAGTTGTTTTAACCCAGCGAATGGGTTGTTTTAACCCAGAGATTGGGTTGTTTTAACCGAGTGAATGAGTTGTTTTAACCCAGCGAATGGGTTGTTTTAACCCAGAGATTGGGTTGTTTTACCCTAGCGAATGGGTTGTTTTAACCGAGTGAATGGGTTATTTTAACCTAGCGATTGGGTTGTTGTTTTAACCCAGCTAATGGGTTGTTTTAACCCAGCGATTGGGTTTTTTAACCCAGCGAATGGGTTGTTTTAATGGAGTGAATGGGTTGTTTTAACCCAGCGAATGGGTTGTTTCAACCCAGCAATTGGGTTGTTTTAACCCAGTGATTGAGTTGTTGTTTTATCCCAGTGATTGGGTTGTTTTAACCCAGCGATTGGGTTGTTTTAACCCAGCGATTAGGTTGTTTTAACCCAGCAATTGGGTTGTTTTAACCCAGTAAATGGGTTGTTTTAACCCAGCAAATCGGTTGTTTTAACCCAGTGATTGAGTTGTTGTTTAATCCCAGTGATTGGGTTGTTTTATCCCAGTGATTGGGTTGTTTTAACCCAGCAAATCGGTTGTTTTAACCCAGTGATTGAGTTGTTGTTTTAACCCAGCGATTGGGTTGTTTTAACCCAGCGAATCGGTTGTTTTAACCCAGTGATTGGGTTGTTGTTTTATCCCAGTGACTGGGTTGTTTTAACCCAGCGATTGGGTTGTTTTAACCCAGCAATTGGGTTGTTTTAACCCAGCAATTGGGTTGTTTTAACCCAGTAAATGGGTTGTTTTAACCCAGCAAATCGGTTATTTTAACCCAGTGATTGAGTTGTTGTTTTATCCCAGTGATTGGGTTGTTTTATCCCAGTGATTGGGTTAAATGTTTGACCCAACCTGCTGGGTAGTTTCATTTAACTCAACTATTGTTTAAAAATTACTGTATTGTTGCTTAATATGAACAAAAAATATGTTGGAAATTAACATGTATTAATATGTTTAATAAATGCAAATGTATTCATAAGTCAAACAAATAATACTTAAACAAGAAACATTTATTAAATTGCTGATAAATAAATGTTCCGCTTTGGATTATTATTGTTGCCTCTAGTAATTATGTGTCTGATTTTTTATTTCCAACATATTTTGGGTACATTTGAAATCATTGATTTTTAAACAATAGTTGACTTAAATAAAACTACCCAGTAGGTTGGGCAAACAATTGACCCAACCGCTGGGTCAAAACAACCCAATCGCTGGGTCAAAACAACCCAAACGCTGGGTCAAAACAACCCAAACGCTGGGTCAAAACAACCCAAAAGTTGGGTCAAAACAACCCAAACGCTGGGTCAAAACAACCCAAACGCTGGGTCAAAACAACCCAAAAGTTGGGTCAAAACAACCCAACCACTGGGTAAAAACAACCCAAAAGTTGGGTCAAAACAACCCAACCGCTGGGTCAAAACAACCCAATCGCTGGGTTAAAGCAACCCAATCGCTTAGGGTGTATCTATATCTTCCCAAGGTTAAAGATCAGTAGGGTCGCTCCATTTACTCAAACAGTTTTATGTCAAAAGCAAACAATGGGTCTGTGTTTTTCTAGCGCTGGGATGTGTCATCAAGGCCATGGAACCATCCAGTCATGCTATCCTGTTTTGGTTTGTGTCTCATGGACATTTCATTCGTGCTCTGCCTTCATTCCTGCCTGGATGGCAAAAATATTCCTCATCCCAGGGAACATTCCTGTTATCATGACATAATAGGAAAAGGAGCACAAACACTCTCCGTCGTCTGTTTTAAAGGTCTTTTCATGCTTTTTGCAGCTTATGAGAGCTTAAATACTGCATGCCATTGATCAAGTGCATCTATATGGGGATGGTTTATAATATATACGTTTGTTATGAAGTCCACTCGCTATATCTCCACTGTGATGTACACAACAGCAGCCTATTTGTCCTGGAAATGGAGGCATCAGCTCGTGTGTGTTGATACGAAGCATACTAGAGATGGCACAGGCCTCTCAGGAAGGACAGCTTGGATTGCTCAGCGACAGATGAGACACAGGCATCATTAAGACCTCTTCACAAACATATCGCAGCTAAATACGGTCATCCCATTCTAGGAGAGTTCTTTGACTGAGTCTCTCATGTTTAAACAGCCAATAAACCATAAACCGGTAGACCATGCCACTGTCTCTCTCTTCCAACACTGACTCTCAGGTCTCCAGCCAGTGAGGGAAAGGATGAGACGTCTTTTACCATTCTTGTTTGGACACTGTTGCACATTTCCTTTGATGGAGTTTTATCCGTCGCCTAATATTTTCCAGAAATTGTAGGCAGACGTGTCAGAGTGGAGGAAGAAAAATCTCCTCGCGCTGTCAATCCAAACCTTTCACATAACACAACGTCATAACACATTCCCCTACAGCGACTACATTACAGTATGCAACACACATCTGACTGAACGCCAGTCAAAGATCACAGCAGGAAACGAGTCAATATTAGTGTCTAAATAGCACTTGAATTCACATTAGAAATAAAAGGGAGGAAGGAAGGCAGCTGGGTTTAATTATTTGATCTCTTAATTGGAAAAATTCAGACACTTGATTCACAAATGGCGATCTCTATCTTATCCAAATGTCCAAATCCGTATCCAAAAGGAAGAGCGTAAAGCCAAAGAATAGGAGGAAGTCATTTTTCTGATATGGTGAGAGTTTCGGAGGCTAATTACTTTCCCCTCAACCTCACTAAATCAACGCAAGAGATCCTGATTGTGTGATTGACAGACTTCAGGAAATGACAGCTGGAATTTAAACAGGTTGGATTGAAAATGGACAAACCCAGAGACTGATTTGTTTTAACCCAGCGGTTGGGTTAAATGTTTACCAAACCTGCTGGGCAGTTTTATTTAACCCAACTATTGTTTAAAAACGGCCTAAAATTAATAGAAGCAACAATAATCATCAAAATGTGAACTTTTATTAATGAGCAATTTAATACATGCTTATTGTTTGATTATTATTCATTAAACTTATTAATAAATATTAATTACCAACATACTTTGGGGTGATTTTAAGCAACAATACAGTAATTTTTATCAATAAATTGAGTTAAAACAACCCAATTTAACTATTTTCAACCCAACTTGGGTTGATTTTAACATTTTTTAGAGTGTATAATCAACAAATTAAAGGTCAGACGATTAGACTAGGGGTCGACCAATCATCGGCGCCGATATTACGCATTTTATGGTTATCGGTATCTGTCATTTTCAAAACCGATTTTCCCATAAAATTATTACATTTTGAAATGCGCAGTTTGCAGTCATCTCGTTTGGAACTCATTTGTTGCTTGTTGCTGCTTTTAGTGTTATTATTATTAATATTAATGTCATTATTAACAATTCTTATAATTAAAGACATGTTTAAAAGTCAGAGCCCTTGTTATTCTTAATTTAGACATTGATTTTCACTTTTACACCAGACATATATTGGTTCAAAACCAGTCTTCTAGATCTGTAATAATCAGTATCGGCCCTGAAAAACACATATCGGTCAAGCCCTGAATCAGACTGGTTTATTATTGGTATTAATAACTTTAATAACTGGATACTGTACAGCTAACACACTCTTAAAAATAAAGCTTCTTTATTGGCATTGATGAAGAACTTTTAACATCCATGGAATCTTCTACAGTGGAAAAAGCTTCTTCAGATTATTAAAATACTCTCTGCATTAAGTCAAAAATGGTTCTTTGGAGAACTGAAAATGGTTCTTCTATGGCAATCCCATTTTGGAAGCTTTATTTTTAAGAGTTCATCAACATTAGGAAGCCATGACATATAAAAGCCAATGTAGGAAATCTGGTCAGGACACTGAGGCTAAACTCCTGGAGAACTTCAAAAACCCCAGAGAATCAGAATCTCAAATGAACATCTCAATCAAAAACAGTACAGTAGTTTTCCCAGGAGGTCTTCAGTCCAGGACTGAACAGATTCGGAGTCTCAAGATCTCGGGTTAGTTTTCTGAGAGCTGCCATCACGCGGGTCAAGGTTTCGAATGTTTTAAGACAATTCTTCAACAGTAGGATCAATTACAGAAGGTTGGCCTCCATTCCTGCGGTTAATACAAGCTGTCAGCATCCACACTAGAGCCGATTCTGAAGTTAAGAAGATAAGTAACTGTAATACAAACTAAACAAGAACAGAGGAAACAAAACGACAGGAAATCAAAGCCCCGGAGAACACGGCTAAAACTCTCCATTTGCATCTTTTTTGCATCGAGCCAGGCTAAAGTTGGGTCAGAGGAATATAAAGACTTCTTGAGGGAAACTGAGTGGGAAAAGGTGTTTGAATCCAGGTAGATAAAATGCTGGGTTAAAAACAACCCAAGTTGGTTTGAAAATGGACAAACCAAGAAATTGGGTTGTTTTCGCCCAGTGATTGGCTTAAAACAACCCAATAGCTGGGTTTGTCTGTTTTCAACCCAACTTGGGTTGCTTTTATCCCATCATTTTTTTTTTTTGTACTGTATTACATTTAACTGGAACATTACACAAGACACCGCAAGAGACCTTGAGCAAGAGCTGATTCAGATGAGAAGTTTGTGCATCAAACAAACATTCGAATTAGAAAAGCAGCTGCTCTCTCACAATACATCGAAAAGGGTCGTTTCTGTGGCAACAGCTCTATTTCCTTTGTGTTTACAGCTGGGGCTGGAAATATTTGTCCCAAATCAGTCCGTCTGCTGGCCAAGCTCTGCACAACGATCCATCATTATATATTACAGGAGTTCTTGTGAAATTCGAATCACAAAAGATCTCAGGAGCGTAATCTTAAAAAACTACAGGGACGGTTCGCCGGAAGACGTTCGTCGTCTTTTACTCACACTCGTTTCATTCCATGACTTTTTCAATAACTTTTGTCCATGCAATGAAAGGCAATGGGATCTAAAACAACATTAGACCAAAACGACTCGGATTGCTTGGAATCTGAAGGTGACGACAGAGTTTTCATTTTTTCGGGTGAACTTGCGTTTGGTGTCGTGTGTCAAATATCAGCTGATTTCCAAGCAGATTCCTCAAAACATGAAGTTCTTCATGAACATAACCCGAGGTCAAGAATGCAATCGTCTGGCACACGTCCCATCTGGAGTGAGAATGAACAGCTCTGCATTATTTTACAGATGGAGCACAATACAGCTTTTGTGGACATGATGTCATCCTTAGGGAAAGATTACTTGGGCTCCGCCGCTTGTCATAATGGCAAATTGCTCGCCGTTTCGACCGAACAGAGTAACTGTGCCAACTATCTGTCATTATGAGAGTAATTGAGGTAAAGAACGGGGGTTTACCCCACTATGTCACCTTGTGTGACCTTGAGCTCCCTCACAAAACTATGAGCCTCACCTGCACACTGTAATGGAGTCATTGTGGAGTCATCAAACTATTAAGGAAAAACTATATAGCACAAAATGAACAGAAATCCACCTGGACATGATAATGAATAAAGAAATACAGAGACAGCCTGTCTGTACTGAGGGATTATGGGATTTGGTTTTTAATTACTGCACAGCTGCTTATAAAACACATTGATTTGAGATTAATCTTAATTGTAAATTAAATTAAGAAGCACCCCATTGCAAAAACAACGTTGAAGCTTCGCAAAATAAATCACAGAAGAGCTTAAAAAACAACAGGGTTTCATTTCTGTTTCCCCCCAGTGAAGTTCGACTCATTTTCACGAATCGATTCAGTCGAAGTCGTTTCAAAGAATCGTTTCGAAAAAGCGATTATTAAAAGTGAACCCGGATATTAAGACGTGTGTGGCTTAACATAACGTAAGAGATGTCTCTTACAGAAATATGTCGTAGAAAACTACATTATTTAAAAAATCCACATCATTAAATATTTTGGACAATAGGGGGCGCCATTTAGGTTTCATCGATGACGTCCAATGGTTGCACTTGTGAGCTGCCCTGTTGCTATTTCTACCACGACACAACCAAATACTATGCCTCATTGTGGAGCTTTTGGTTGTAATTTTCAGTCAAATGGAAGAGAAGTGATATAAGCCACTGCTTTCCTCACAGATATCTTTGATCGACAGAGAATGCACTGCGCACCTAAACAAAATGGCGCCCCCTATTGTTCAAACGTTTTTAAATTACGTTAATCTTTCATAGGGTTTCTACATCTAAGACTGTGGCTGAAGTCAGTTGTTGTTCTTGCGTTTCTCTTTTCTTCAGTGATTCTGCTTGTTAACAGCAGGTGTTCATCATTAATGTTCAATCATCGCTTAATTAATTGCTTAATTATATCATTAACTTTAACTCTGCTTCAGTGTTACTTTAACACTATTTAGAGAGGGACCAAATGTTATCTGAGCAGAGTTGATTTAACTCTGGGGATTTTACTGTGTACTTCAGTATAAGACATTATTTGCGGTATATTACGCCATACAAGTCTTAATACCTGTGTTCACTTTAACATCCCGCGACCATCCGGTTCACGCCAGAATAACTCTGTATGAAGTCACATGTTGCGTTTTTTCCCCCAAAACGTGTTTTACTGTTGCAGCCATGATTGATTCGGTTCATAAACAATCATTTAGAAACTAAATTATAGCCTACTAAAATTAATTTGCATCACTCGCCTGAAAAAAAGATTAAAATGGAGACTTAGGACAGATTCAGTCAATCTCCGGTGTACGTTATCTCCTATTAGTCTATTAAAGAACTTACTTTTCGTCAGATTTCTCAGCTGCTCTTCCTAATCCTGTTTTACAAGCAGAATTGTGCCATAAAACCAACGTTTGTCTTCACACAGAACATGTTGAAAAGGCACGATGCGTTCTCACTTAATTTAGTTTCAGGCCGATTCTTGATCTGTATTGAGAATCGGTTCGACGGATAGAATTTAAACAGGTTGGATTGAAAATGAACAAACCCAGAGACTGATTTGTTTTAACCCAGCGGTTGGGTTAAATGTTTACCAAACCTGCTGGGCAGTTTTATTTAACCCAACTATTGTTTAAAAATGACTGTATGGCTGGCCTAAAATTAATAGAAGCAACAATAATCATCAAAATGTGAACTTTTATTAATAAGCAATTTAATACATGTTTATTGTTTGATTATTATTCATTAAACTTATTAATAAATGTGAATTACCAACATACTTTGTGGTGATTTTAAGCAACAATACAGTCATGTTTAATCAATAAATTGAGTTAAAACAACCCAATTTAACTATTTTCAACCCAACTTGGGTTGATTTTAACATTTTTTAGAGTGTATAATCAACAAATTAAAGGTCAGACGATTAGACTAGGGGTCGACCAATCATCGGCGCCGATATTACGCATTTTATGGTTATCGGTATCGGTCATTTTCAAAACCGATTTTCCCATAAAATTATGTAATTTTGAAATGCGCAGTTTGCAGTCATCTCGTTTGGAACTCATTTGTTGCTTGTTGCTGCTTTTAGTGTTATTATTATTATTAATATTAATGTTATTATTAACGATTCTTATAATTAAAGACATGTTTAAAAGTCCTTGTTATTCTTAATTTAGACATTAATTTTCATTTTTACACCAGACATATATTGGTTCAAAACCAGTCTTGTAGATCTGTAATAGCCCTGAAAAACACATATCGGTCAACCCCTGAATCAGACTGGTTTATTATTGGTATTAATAACTTTAATAACTGGATACTGTACAGCTAACACACTCTTAAAAATAAAGCTTCTTTATTGGCATCGATGAAGAACTTTAAGAAGATCCGATTCAAAAGAACGAGTCGTTCACTAATCGGACATGCAGCACCACTGACCGTATTTTCTGCAGCGTTTCTACATGAGAGGAACTCATAAACACGAGCGGTTCCAGTGAAGGGTCGTACCTGAGTGGAAGGAGAAGACGCTCGCGGGAGAACAGAAGCTCGCAGAAATAACGATCCTCCAGATCCAGACTCTGCTGATCAGAAATACAGATGAAGGTGAGCTGAGGCCAGATGTTTCTCAAAATGCAATGAATGAAATATAGAAAGCGCATGGCAGGGGAGGAAAGTTCATTCACCTGAGCGATGAAACTCTTGCGCGAGCCATGTCTCGGGTTCAGAAGGTGTCGGTCCCGTTAGAGACTCGGTATCTCTCTCTCTCTCTCTCTCAGAGCAGCTCCACGTGAACAAAGGCAGTCTCAGTTCGGACAGACTCCCTCAAACTCTGAAATACGAGCCGTGGAGCAGCACCCCACCTCCTCAACCTTCCACATTCAAATGATTCAGATTGAAATCCCTCCACAAACAAACATCACACCATTCATCTGGGATTTCTCGTGCTCTCTCCTCTTCATGTGAGGGTGCTCGTAGTTTGCATGATTATGTGACTGAAACTCGTCAAGTCTGACACAGGACGATGTGCTTCATAAGACTATAGTGCATTTTATTTGTGTTTCCAAGTCAAAAAAGACACAAGCATCTTAAAAGTGGATGCAAACAAGTTTTCTGCAAACTAACTTCACTTTTTTGAGATTTTAGATGTAAGTTCATGCACAAGTTCATCGAGAGCACGATCTTCTTACATCTGAGGACCGAAGAAGAGCTTTGTGGAGAGCGAATCGCCACACATGATCTTATCACAACTGTGAGCTCAATGAAGCATTGCATTTTTGCTGTTTCGTGAACAACTTTTGTGCTTTTTGAACTACATTTTGCTTCAAAAGTATTAAATAGCACATATTTAATGGCTTACTTTAGTGTGACAACATGCCTCGGCTGACACTTTGCCTGTTGAAATCTGTTAAAAACAACCCAAGTTGGGTTGAAAATGGACAAAGCCAGTGATTGGGTTAAATGTTTGACCCAACCTGCTGGGTAAATTTATTTAACTCAACTATAGTTTAAAAATGACTGTATGTCTGTCTTAAAATGAACACAAAATATTTCGGAAATTAAAAATCAGACTCATAATTACTAGAGACAACAATAACAATCAAAAGGTGGAGATTTATTAATAAGCAATTTAATAAATGGTTAATGTTTAATTATTATTCACTAAACTTATTGATAAATGTTCATTTCCAACATATTTTGGGTTCATTTTAATCAAGCAATACAGTAATTTGTAAACTATAGTTGAGTTAAATAAAACTATCCAGCAGGTTGGAAAAACATTTAACCCAATCGCTGGGTTAAAAGAACCTAATCGCTGGGTTTGTCCATTTTCAACCCAACTTGGGTTGTTTTTAACCCAACATTTTTTAGAGTGATAGTCAGTTTGAAGTTATTAATCTATACAAAGTAAATAAATAATACATTAAAATAATAAATTGAACAAACTTATCCTACACTCAAAAAATGCTGGGTTTAAAACAACCCAAGTTGGGCTGAAAATGGATAAACCCAGAGATTGGGTTGTTTTAACCCAGCGGTTGGTTTTTTTTTATACTCTATTACTGTATTGTTGCTTAAAATGAACCCAAAATATGTTGGAAATGAACATTTATTATCAAGTTTAATGAATAATAAACATTTATTGAAATTTCTTATAAATAAATGTTTACCTTTTGATTATTTTTGCTGCCTCTAGAGTTCATTTTAAGTCAGACATATAGTCATTTTTAAACAATTAAACAATCCAGTAAACATTTAACCCAACTGCTGGGTTGGTTCATTTTCAACCCAACTTAACCCAAGCATTTTTTAGAGAATAAAACATTAATACTATTATTTTTATAGTATCATCCCTGCATTATTATTATTCATTTTTTAATAAAATCCTTTGTTAAACATCGGTTTGATATAATACATTTCAAAGAGAGACTCACTCCTCCAAACTTTTTGGGGTCTTAAAAATTGCATTAAATGACATTAGATAAAAGAAAAGATACAAGAAGAAACGATGACTGAGAGTTAAAGACGTGTCATGCCTCATCAGTCACATGATCCTGCATGTTAAAGAATGATTGACAGATGAACACTCATGCCTCTTCTGCTAACATCACACTAAATCATGTGTTTTGTCCCAGAACTGCTAGTGAAGCGATGGCAACACGACCTCAGCTGGAAAGACGTCACTCACTGACGGATCTGCTCAACTATTCACCGTTCACCGAAGACCACAGAAAGATCTGCCCGTCATTCATAAACCTGCTGAACCTCTGATGTCACGTCTGCACGTCCAACACAATGACCTTGTGTTTGTGATATATTTTCAAAAGGGTGGACTTTCATTTTAATAAAAATTATGACAGCAGATGGAGTGATTGCATGCTTTCATTGACTGGACACACATTAATTTAACGGGCAGTCATGTGACCTTTAAATCATCTGGCATGTCTGAGATGAGTTTTAGAAGACTGGATGGCTCCAACAGAGGTTGAGCGATTACTCTCAGGGTTTTTTAATATCTGTCAATTTAAAACAAAGATACTCTCTTATAAATGCTGGAAAAAACAACCCAAGTTGGGTTGAAAATGGGCAAACCCAGAGATTTTTAAACAATAGTTGAGTTAAATAAAGCTGCGTTGGGCAAACACTTCACCCAACCACTGGGTTAAAACAACCCAGCTCGTTTTAGAGTGTAATGTGGTAATTCTGAGAGGATCTGCATGAAATTATGTTTTCTTCCAGTTTTGAGAATGACAGAGGTTTTCCCAGAATTCCTGCCCAATTTTTAAGGGCGTTACACCATCTACGGCAACAGACATATTCGGAGATAAATGAAGCATAGCTTAAACAAGTAGCAAAAAAGATGATTTGCTAAAATATAATTGAATATGGAGCATCAAACGATAAGTTATGTTAATGTTCTTTTCTATATAAAACAAACCGGGCAGAACACACAATAAAAATATCCATTTTAATCATCTGAATCTTTACAATAGCTTCCTGTAACAGATTCAGCTGTAAGCGGTTATTCTGCGCTCGAATGCGTCTCGGCAGGTTTGAGCTACAGTAAATTGCCCAATGGCAGATTTCTTTTGCGATACACCTAAATAATTTTTTTCATTACACGCCATTTTGTCAGAAACAGATAACTGGATGGAAACCAAGTAGAAGGGAAACTGGGCATGCGCAAAATTAATATTGTGTCATTTAATTACTGCATTTGCGTTATTGTAAGGGTAGCTTTAGGGTTTGGGTAGGAGTAGTTGTTAATAAAACACCAGCTGAAAAGTAGAAAATTAATTTACTGTTCTTTAATCATGAAATTTTGCCTCACTTCTGGCCGTTGCTGCATCCCTTCTAGTTTCGATCGCCCCCCGGTGGCTGGATGAACTCATAAACCCCATGTAATCCATGTAATCTAATGGGATGAACGACAAACTAATCAATAAAATTACACATTTTAGGTAGTTTTCATCATGCTGATGTAAGTTCCAGTGTTCGTTTTTGAAATAAGTTTGGGTTTAGATAGTTATTTGCTATGAAAACAGGAGTGTGATGTCATGATTGACAGCTGTGATTGACAGCTTATCCGAGAGAAGTAGTCACTGAAGCACCAACGGACGTTTTTCGGAATTGGAGCTTTAATTAATTTATACATTTCCATAACTACTTATGTCAAACTGAGTTGTTCTGCAGTAAACTGTACTAACCGATTCAGCGGGAGTGTGGGCGGGGCCTTGATGCGTGTGGGCGGGGCCTTTATTGATGTGGGCGAGGCCTTGATACCTCATGCTCGCTACTGCACAGACTCCAAGATGTCATGACCATACTGGGACATTGACGGCATTACATTTCTACAATAGAAGAGAGTGAATGTGTGTTGTGTGAAGTGCAGGTGCACTTAGAGCATGTCCGAATCCACTTTTATTAGCTTAAAATGGTCGGCATGTCAGGCGTATGGTGCAGAAGGGTTGCACTTAAACTCTTAATGAGTCACGGGTGTGTTAACGTGCATTAAACCAATCAGAGTGTCATCTCCCATTCCCTTTAAATCCAGTTTCACTTACACCACGCTGGATTCGCTATACATGGCGGAATATGCAAGTGAAAAGACTGAGCGCTTCTCCAGAGAGGAATCCTTTTATTTGTAATATTGGTCATGTTTTTGTGCTGCTGTGTGTGTAACAAGTGTGTTGTGAACTCGTCTACAGGCGCATTTCACTAACACATGCTTTAAATAACAAAAAAATACTGACTTTAGAGCAGGTTTTTGTTGGTCAATGTTTTCAGTTCCTCAAAATAGCAATACGCCAACAGTGCACCTGAACACACCTCGTTTTCAGAGCGAACAGATGGACGCGAGTGCATTTGCTGTTTAAACAACGTGGAGCTGGACGTGAAAATGATAACTGAGAGGCCCTGTGATGGAAACAGGAGGGAGACAGCACATTTTGTAAACCTTTGTTTTTCTGATAACAGAAAAATGCAAAAAAAAAAAAACTTGGCAAATGATGGTGCACGTCTGTAAGTGAAAAACAGCTTTAGTTTCAAGAAGAACTGAACTGAAGCATGTTTTGATTATAAAGAGCATCTAAACATCTTCTTTCATGGTCCACAAGAGAAATAGAGTCGTAGAGGTGTGGAACGATGATAGAGTGATGTTTTTGAGTCTGGTAAAGTCAGGTTAAAGGAATTTAGCCGTCAGTGTGAGGGAAGACCTTGACTGGACGTCTCTTTGACTCACATGCACCCTCAGAGATGAGTTCATTTTGTCTGGGATCTTCAGTCATCGCAGGCCGGGAGGGTGAGCGGAGATAAAAGCGAGATGACATTCCTGCTGCCCAGCAGCCTGATACCGCGGCGTCGTGGATCCTGATAAACCTCGGGAAGCCTCGAGAGCGTTCCTCGAGACACCACACACCTCTGACAGACCCGAGAGCCGCTGTGTTCAGAGCCGCGTGTTTCGTGTCACGGATGGCCGCGTGTCTGATCCAGGCTGAACTTGGCGCCGATCAACACTTGACTTGATCTGCAAGTCGTGGTATCTGCAACACAGAACATCTGGGACGTTATTATTATTGGCACAGTCTCATGGGTTTGCGTCTCAGCGATTTTCTCACAAACACGAGGAGTCGAAACCCACCCTATCAGTTTCTGAATGTCTTCAAAACTAAAAGTCCTTTTCATCAACAAACTATTTTGCTGAGCACATGTGGCAAGGCGTTCTGGGATTGAGAAAGTAGGTTAACTTGCATCTCCATGGCAATACGGTGTTGATGTATGAAAATACTTGTGTGAGAGAGGCTGAGAAGGGCAGCATGGGACCGCGAGTGGCTCGTCTGAACCTCAAGGTCCGGCTGACTCAGCGTGACTCAGTCCTGAGAATCGAAAGCATTCCTGGACTTGACAGATGTTCTTGTGGGCCTCACATTTGTTTTAGAGGCCATTCAGTTCATTTTTATTTCATGAGTACGCAAAACAAGCACACTTCAGCATATACTTACGCGGAAATTATATACAATAAAAGAAGTTGAATTGAATGTGATGTGTTGAAAGTTATTTGCGATTATATACGAAATGCAATGAGGTGTACTTTGCTGTGCTTTTCAACTCACTTACATGTAATTTCATAAATATTTCTTTGAATAAATAAGGTTAAAGTTACTGATGAATGTATTTACAAGCATGTATGTTAAACTAAATGTCATTTCTACTGATACTTGCATGTATTTAAATATATTTGTAATAGTACACTCTAAAAATGCTGGTTTAAAAACAACCCAAGTTGGGTTGAAAATGGACAAACCCAGCAGGTTGGGTTAAATGTTTATTTAACTCAAATATTGTTTAAAAATCGCTGTATTATTGCTTAAATAAACCCAAAATATGCTGGAAATTAACATTTTTAATAAATAAAAATTAAACGATAAACATTTATTAAATTGCTTATTAATAAATGTTCACCTTTTGATTATAATTGTTGCTTCTAATAATTATGTGTCTGATTTTTAATTTCCAACATATTTTGGGTTCATTTTAAGCCAGACATATCGTCATTTTTAATCAATAGTTGAGTTAAATAAAACTACCCAGCAGGTTGAGCAAACATTTAACCCAACTGCTGGGTTAAAACAACCCAATCGCTGGGTTTGTCCATTTACCAACTTGGGTTGTTTTTAACCCAGCATTTTTTGCGTGTCAAATTTTATATTAACTTTAAACATAATATTAAATTAGACACTCCAGTTAAAATTACAATCAAGTACTTTATAGTCAATATCAAAATAAGTGTACTTGAAATTATGACAAAAGATTATTAAAGTACTTTAGTGTAATTAAGAAACTTGTGCTCTGTTTAACTACACTTAATTAAGTTAAGGCCTTTTATTTCATTAAAGTTATATTATCTGCAAGTACAATTTTTTAAACATATACTTTAAAGATTACTACAAGTGCACATTCATTACAACTAAGGCCCTGTCCCAAATCAAACACTTCTAGACTTGCACTGGCTTGAAAACAACAGCAGCCAAAAAAAAAAAAACTTATAATACATTGATCAAATCATCAAATAAATCATCATTTGACTTCGTCTGTCCATTGAATCCCACGCGTGGCTGTTTAAGTGACTCAGAATAGAGAGGTTTACTTTAGCTGTGGCTGACTCCTCTAACATCCCTCCTGCTGAGTGCTGAGATTAGAACAGGGGAACGTGACGAACGTACAGTCTTTGATTGCTGAGCCAGCGGACCACACACACACACACACACACACACACACACACACACACACACACACACACACAGAGAGACAGGCGTTGTGTTCTCAGCTGCCATTGAAGGAAAATTCAGGATTCTACATAGAGATCTTTACATTAGCAATGACTATTCTGACTTTATATCGTGCAATTCTGACTTTATATCGTGCAATTCTGACTTAATTTGCAATTCTGACTTTATAACTCGCAATTCTGACTTTATATCGCGCAATTCTGACTTAATTTGCAATTCTGACTTTATATCTCGCAATTCTGACTTTATATCTCACAATTCTGACTTTATATCTCACAATTCTGACTTAATTTGCAATTCTGACTTTATATTTCGCAATTCTGACTTTATATCTCGCAATTCTGACTTTATATCTCACAATTCTGACTTTATATCTCGCAATTCTGACTTAATTTGCAATTCTGACTTTATATCTCGCAGTTCTGACTTAATTTGCAATTCTGACTTTATATCTCACAATTCTGACTTTATATCTCGCAATTCTGACTTTATAACTCGCAATTCTGACTTTATATCTCGCAATTCTGACTTTATAACTCGCAATTCTGACTTTATATCTCGCAATTCTGACTTTATAACTCGCAATTCTGACTTTATATCTCGCAATTCTGACTTTATAACTCGCAATTCTGACTTTATATCTCGCAATTCTGACTTTATAACTCGCAATTCTGACTTTATATCTCGCAATTCTGACTTTATATCTCGCAATTCTGACTTTATATCTCGCAATTCTGACTTTATATCTCGCAATTCTGACTTTATATCTCGCAATTCTGACTTTATATCTCGCAATTCTGACTTTATAACTCGCAATTCTGACTTTATATCTCGCAATTCTGACTTTATAACTCGCAATTCTGACTTTATATCTCGCAATTCTGACTTTATATCTCGCAATTCTGACTTTATAACTCGCAATTCTGACTTTATAACTCGCAATTCTGACTTTATAACTCGCAATTCTGACTTTATATCTCACAATTCTGACTTTATAACTCGCAATTCTGACTTTATAACTCGCAATTCTGACTTTATATCTCGCAATTCTGACTTTATATCTCGCAGTTCTGACTTAATTTGCAATTCTGACTTTATATCTCGCAATTCTGACTTTATATCTCGCAATTCTGACTTTATATCTCACAATTCTGACTTTATATCTCACAATTCTGACTTAATTTGCAATTCTGACTTTATATTTCGCAATTCTGACTTTATATCTCGCAATTCTGACTTTATATCTCACAATTCTGACTTTATATCTCGCAATTCTGACTTAATTTGCAATTCTGACTTTATATCTCGCAGTTCTGACTTAATTTGCAATTCTGACTTTATATCTCACAATTCTGACTTTATATCTCGCAATTCTGACTTTATAACTCGCAATTCTGACTTTATATCTCGCAATTCTGACTTTATAACTCGCAATTCTGACTTTATATCTCGCAATTCTGACTTTATAACTCGCAATTCTGACTTTATATCTCGCAATTCTGACTTTATAACTCGCAATTCTGACTTTATATCTCGCAATTCTGACTTTATAACTCGCAATTCTGACTTTATATCTCGCAATTCTGACTTTATATCTCGCAATTCTGACTTTATATCTCGCAATTCTGACTTTATATCTCGCAATTCTGACTTTATATCTCGCAATTCTGACTTTATATCTCGCAATTCTGACTTTATATCTCGCAATTCTGACTTTATATCTCGCAATTCTGACTTTATAACTCGCAATTCTGACTTTATAACTCGCAATTCTGACTTTATATCTCGCAATTCTGACTTTATAACTCGCAATTCTGACTTTATATCTCGCAATTCTGACTTTATATCTCGCAATTCTGACTTTATATCTCGCAATTCTGACTTTATATCTCACAATTCTGACTTTATATCTCGCAATTCTGACTTTATATCTCGCAATTCTGACTTTATATCTCGCAATTCTGACTTTATATCTCGCAATTCTGACTTTATAACTCGCAATTCTGACTTTATAACTCGCAATTCTGACTTTATATCTCGCAATTCTGACTTTATAACTCGCAATTCTGACTTTATATCTCGCAATTCTGACTTTATATCTCGCAATTCTGACTTTATAACTCGCAATTCTGACTTTATATCTCGCAATTCTGACTTTATAACTAATTCTGACTTTATAACTCGCAATTCTGACTTTATAACTCGCAATTCTGACTTTATATCTCGCAATTCTGACTTTATATCTCGCAGTTCTGACTTAATTTGCAATTCTGACTTTATATCTCGCAATTCTGACTTTATATCTCGCAATTCTGACTTTATATCTCGCAATTCTGACTTTATATCTCGCAATTCTGACTTTATATCTCGCAATTCTGACTTAATTCACAATTCTGACTTAATATCTCACAATTCTGACTTTATAATTCGCAATTCTGACTTTATATCTCGCAATTCTGACTTAATTCACAATTCTGACTTTATATCTCGCAATTCTGACTTTATATCTCGCAATTCTGACTTTATATCTCGCAATTCTGACTTTATATCTCGCAATTCTGACTTAATTCACAATTCTGACTTTATATCTCACAATTCTGACTGAAAGTTTTTTTTAAATGTTTCCACTTGTTTCAGAGAACATTCAAAAGTAACGTTCCCATAATGTCTGAAGAATGATACGATGGAATGTTCCACTAACATTAATACAAGCAAGAAAAACCTTTAAGAGAACATTCAGAAATAATGCTTTCATAACTTAACGGGAACGTCGGCAAAACGTTCTTAGAACATATATTTGTCGGCTGGTCGGTAACTCCGGGGAAGGAAGTGACCTGACCTGTCGTCACAGAGACAGATTTGTGTTTGAAGTCAGTTGCTGAATTCTTTAGGCCAATACATATCAATGGACTGATTAAACGGACCAAACAGAGATAATAATAGCTGTTAAGGGTTTTTCCTGAAAAGGTCACAGCAGTAGACGGAGGAGGAGCTGCAGCGCTGGAGGTCTGTGGATCCACTCCCTGGGAGAGAAGACTTTACGTTTGCACACTGCTTTTCACATAGTCACTTCACCTCACACACACACACACACACACACACACACACACACACACACACACACACACACACACACACACACACTATAGTTGGAAACAAAGTTGTGCTGCAAACTAAATAAATCCCAATTTTCTGAGCATTATAGGAGACATATGCACTTCTAAGTGGATAAAATGTTTTGCCATTTAAAACAGTCTTTTGTAATGTTGCATTAAGTGACTCCACAGAGAAAAGATCAGCATGTTCTGATCCGTGAACAGAGCTGAAAATCATACACTTCTACTCAAACATGTGTAAAAACATGGAAACCTTGACAAAAGAAGGTCAGATGAGATCTTGCAGAACAGTTCTGGTTCTCTCAAAGTCACCAACAAATGTTCTTCCAGCAACGTTAATAGAACGTTCATTCAGAATGATCTGGTCTTTAATAATGTTCCCAAACGTGAGCACAAAAACATTATTTACACACTAAAACAATGTTGGGTTGAAAAAGGACAAACCCAGAGGTTGGGTTAAATGTTTGTCCAACGTTCTGATCAGTTTTATTTAACCCGACTATATGTTTGTCTTAAAATGAACCCAAAATATGTTGGAAATTAAAAATCAGACACATAATTACAAGAGGCAACAATAATAATCTAAAGATGATAAAGGATATTTATTAATAAGCAAATGTTTAGTTTAATTATTTATTAAACTTATTAATAAATGTTCATTTTAATGTTAATTTCCAAAATATTTTGAGTTCATTTTAAGCAACAAAATTAATTTTTAAACAACAGTTGAGTTAAATAAAACTACCCAGCAGGTTGAGCAAACATTTAACCCAACCGCTGGGTTAAAACATCTCAAATGCTGGGTTAAATATTTGTGTTTTCTTAAAAAATGTTTTAGTTGAAGTTCGTCTAACATTTTCTAAATGTTACAATGTTTCAGAAATGTGGTTCATCATTCAAAGAGTAACATCCCATAAACAATTTTTTTGCATGAACAAGAAAAAAGTTTTTAAACACTTCAGAAATCATATTTCCAGAACATAACGAGAATGTTAGCAGAACATTTTAAGAACATATTTTTGTGAACTGGGATTATTTAACTGGATTATTCAGAACTATATTCAGTTTTTAAATCTAATATAACTACACGCTCTCTTCATCAGTATGAGAAGCTGATTTCTAAAGGTTTTTGTGTTTTAACTATAAGTTATAGCTGTTCAAAGAGCAGAATTACAATAATAATATTCCACAGCAAAAGCAATATGATGATTCCAGGCATTCTGCATATCAAACACATATTGGGAAAACTTCCCAAAATCCATCTGAACAAAGCGAGACTTTGTGTTTGTGATCACGCCCCGTTTTATTTCCCCACTTATGTAAATGCTTTACATTTCCAAGCTTTTAATATGTTTTCATGCAATACTCTGTCATTTTGCCATGTGGATTTAATGGGATTTTTTAGGAACTGGTTACAATTAACTTCTCATCTTCACACTGAGCTTTACAAACTTTGCAAAAATGAAATAATCATTGCGTGACTACAGTAAATGCAATGATCTCGAGATGATCTTCACCTCTTCTCATGCTGCCGTTCTAACGTTGTTCCTGTGTGAAGGATGCCAGGAGAAAACACAATGAAGCAATTACTCCAACTCGCTACCTCAGACATTGTGAAACATCCTGGCGTTCAGGTTGAAAATGCAAAGTGTGACTTTCTGTTGTGGAGGGTGATGTCAGTGCCGGAGGAACGCCGGATCTTTGGCAATCGTGGGATCGAGTGCTGCAAACAAGTGAGATGTTTGTGACTCTAACTCTCATCAGCATTGATTCTCTCCTTTAGACCAGCATTACATGAAAGCACATGTATATTATAAAGTAATTCAGGGCACCTGTTACCACAACTTAAATAAATGCATAGATGCAAGTTAAAAATTCTAATTTAGTGTTTTAATTAAAACTTTTAAGTTCTGTTGACATAATAATGTTGGTCGTTACATTAACTTAATATTGTCTGTAAATTAAACTCAAATTCTGCACTAATTGACTTCTTTTCTTTTTAAATTAGGTTGTAGTAACTTAATGAAATTGTCTTGATGTTTTGTACAGGACTGGATCAGGAGAATAAATGCTAAAAGTAAGAGTTATTTAATGTGTTTTTATAGAAGGGAAAGACCTGTTAGTGTTTAATGCTGTTATGTTTGACATTTAAAAGAGTTTCAGTAATGTTGAAGTTTTTGTTCAAGTTACCATCATGCTGAAGAAGGTAAACACTAAGACTGTGTTAATGACAGTGACGAGTAATATCTTACTTGTTAGCATGTGTTGATTTGCACTGAAATCGATCAGATTAATGCTGCCTTCGCATGCTATAGGTCATCTGATAATTCCCATTTCTGAAGTTGTGATTACGAGTCTATCGCATTCAAGTTTAGACATGGGAGGGCGTTCATGTGCGATTTTTACCTAGGAAACTCATATATATATATATACATATATATATACATATACACACATATATATATATATATATATATATATATATATATATATATAAATATATATATATATAAATAAATATATAAATATATATATATATACACATATATATACACACACACATATATATATATATATATATATATATATATATATATATATATATATATATTTACTCATATAGTTGTGAGAGCATGTGAAGGCAGCATAATTTGCTCCAGGGCTACAACTCTGGTAGTTTAATTTTGAGTAATCAACTTAAAAATGTGTGTTTATGCTACAAGTTCCTCTAACTCAATGTAGCTTGTTGGTTGAACGTAAATTCACTCAAAGTTGTCATAACTCAAAAAAAAATGATGCAAACTGTTGCGTTTAATTTTTTTTTTTTCTGAGGCAACACATTATATTTACAAACAAATTTTATTTGTTTTAATTCTGGTCAGAAATCCTGAGATTGAATCACAATTATTTTCTTTTTCTTTGGAAAAAGAAAAACATTGCATATCTAACCTAACTCTAATAAGTGGGTAGGAAATCTACAAAAATAAATATAAAATATATTTTATTTTTTTAAAATAAAATATTTGAAGAATTAGCTTTAGTACAATGACAGTATGAAAGGCATTTCTTTTTACATTTTTCTTTTAAAGTTAATGTGTAATGTTGCTGTTTGAGCAGAAACAACATCTGCAAAGTTAAATGCAGAGATATTTTATTTGACAGAAATCTTTTTTAAGGACTACAACAAACGGCTGATAGGGACTACATCGAACTTCTTCCTGGGTTTGTGACATCACTAACCCTAAAATTTACATAAACCCCGCCCCTAAGAACATGCAACAAAGGGGGCGGGGCCATGTTGGGCTGCTTTAGAGAAGAGGAAGAGTTGTTGTAGTCGAGTGTTGTTGATGCCGTCATTTTACGCCGGACCGCTTCACAAACGAGGGTCAATTCAAGGAGAAAAGATGAATGTGACGACACATGCTAGTGATGAGTTGATCAACTCCACAGCAACTACATCAATTTATCCACTAACCGTTCAGAAACTTCTTCCTGAGTCTCTCCATCAGTTTGAACACTTTCCTCATTTTGTCTGCGTGAGATTCTCCAGCTTTGTTGTTGTTGAGCTGTTAAAGCTCCGCCCTCTTCTGGAGCAGCAGCTCATTTGCATTTAAAGGGACACACGCAAAACGATGTGTTTTTGCTCACACCCAAATAGAGGCAAATTTGACACACTATAATAAATGATATGTGGGGGATTTTGAGCTGAAACTTCTGGAGACACCAGAGACTGATATTACATCTTGTAAAAGGGGAGTGATAGGCCAAGTTTAACCTGGATAACCTCGCTGAGATTAAAAATCTCTTCACAGGAGTGTCCTGGCCAACAATAGGCAGCAGTACAATCAGTTGCAATCACACATTTCCAGAACAAAATAACAATAAAAAGCTAAAACGCTTAAAAACAACTACACATCGAGACGTCTTAGATTTAAAACGTTCCATACAGACCAGAGTTTGTCATTTTAATTTCAGTTGGAGTAAATTCCAGTCAAACGGAGCTGCAAAAGCCCCTTTTCCCAGTTCAGTTCAGACAAATGGATCAGAAAGTGTGTAACCATTTTAAGACCGAAGGGAATATTTCCCAACACTGTTCTGTTGAATGAGACATCCGAGGTATAAAGGCAACAAGCCCAGAATAGTTTTATAAATAATTACATAATGCATTTTCCTTCTAATGCACAGAGAAGGTTTACAATCTCTTAAATATCTTAGAGCGTCATGATGAACAGCAAAGAAGAGAGAAGATCAGAGGCAGAACTCGAAACACTACATCACTGTAATAAAGTACAGGTCGGTGGCAGAAACTAATTTCTTCCTTACATTAAATGTAAAACAAAAGCTTTATTTTTAATGTTTGCTTGAATTTGGTTTTGTGAGAGCTAAAAGATAATGAACCATCAACAATCATGCCAAGATATTTCCTTGTAAGGTCTGGAGAGGAATTTTTTTCCAGCTTGAAAATAGTATATGTTTGGTTGTATCGGCATTCAAATCCAATTTTAGTGTCTGAATTCGTGACTGAATGACATCAAAAGCCAATTAAAGCTTGATGTTCAGAGGATGCACTACAATACACGACTTAAAAGCATAAAAGTGAAAATCTGCATCCTGAAAATCACAATCAAGGCTATTAATGTCGACTAAATAAAAGAGGTCCCAACACGGATCCCTGGGGAACACCTTTAACAATCTCCAACAGTCCAGATTGTTTACCTTCATTAAGTTCTTCCATTTAAATAGTTTTTAAACCAGATTTGATCAACGGACACTCTTTAATCTACGCAGCAATACTTCACGATCCACTGTGTCGAAAGCCTTTGATAAATCAATAAAAACGGAAATCACATAATCACCTTTATCCACAGATCATTTAAATCTTTCAGAGCAGGTGTTGTGGTACGTTTTTTTATGATGCGCTAATTGATTATTAGATAGGATTTACATTCAAATAACATCTGTTCACTACTAGGACTTTCTAAAATTTTTAGAAATCGGCCTGTAATTATATAATGTAATGAGATCTCCTCGTTTTAATAAGGGAACAACAAAATCTTATTTTCAAATTTCAGGAATAACACCAGCATCTAATGAACGATTAAAAAGATAAGTTAAAAGTGCTTTACGAACATCAGAAGTTTATGTTCAAAACTTAAATACTTTTTTAACCCTTGTGCATTTTAACCCTTTAACCCTGAAAACAGCCACGATTTTAACTGCTTTAAAAATGTATCAGATAAATATTTTTTTGCTTAAATCTATTAATCAACGTCAGTCCTGATCAAAACTACTGAATTTAAAAAAAAAATTCAGGATTTTAACTCTTTAAAACGTTAAAATCTGATGCTGCACAAAAACTAACAACGCATCAAAGCCAATGTTGTTTCTAATCTTTGACACATTTTTTTCCCAAATCAATGACATCATTTATGAATTTGGCAATAAAATCCTGATTTTTTTTTTTTAAATTTAGTAGTTTTAATCAGGACTGAGGTTGATTAATAGATTTAAGCATTTTTAAAGCAGTTAAAATCGTGGCTGAATGAAATTTGCCCACAGAGTACTGTTGAGTTTTTGAACATTTTCAAAGCATTTTCCCAAAATATGTGTCAAAATAAGATTTGTCACCAAAAATCATTCCATTTGCTGAAACACGGAGAAAGTTATGGCCAAATTAAGACTCAAAAATTCCCCGTAGTGGATGAAAACATCCCGAACAGCACATAATTTTGCATTAACAAAATTATAATTTGAACATGTAAGATTTTATGACTCAAATAAAATGCTCGCTAAAATGATTAAGAATTAGTTCGTAGAATCCATATTTAAACATGAAGGAAAATTAGAAGCATTTTTGTTACTCACTGTATACTTTACATTCTGACAAAATTTCTTGGGAAATTTAAGATTGAAAACAAAACTAGGTTACACTTTATTTTAAGTTATTAGTATTTCAGTGTAATTATAGATTTAAGTACTGAGTGATAATAATTAACTATAAGCACTTACTATAGGGTTAGGATGAGGCTTCGGTTTAGGGTTGATTGCATGTAATTATGCATGATTTTTAGTTATTACTATAGTAAATACATGTAACGTGTAATAATGACACTGTAAAATAAAGTGTTACCCAATAGTTTTAATTCAACACTTAAAAAGTGGGTCTTTATGTATTAAATTATATCACCGCCATTTAATTTTCAGAGTCTCTCGGATTCGGCTTCAGAACGCTTGAAACTGGTTTGTAAAACGAGAGTATGACCGTTCGGTGTGGATTAAAATCTCAAATGATCCATTTTCCCCTCCATCTCGCTCATAGCTCCATTTGGTTTTCTGCTGAGGATGTTCTGGGCGTTTGGGAGCAGGACGGTGAGATCTTCCTCACTCTCTATCATGATGACTGACATCATTCCCAGAGGACTGAGCCGGGCCGATGAACAGAGAGCACACGGAAGGACTTTCCGACCCCAAAGAGATTAAAGCAAGTGTCTTCTGAAGAGGAGCTCCTCTTAACTCACATAACAGCACAAGCGCTCACAGTTCTCCAGAGAGAGCACAGCGACCTCACACATCAGAGCTGGCAGCTTCATCTGCTCACATGACGTCACTGTGTGGAAGAGCTTCTGCTCACACAGCGTTTGATCTTCCTCAACAGCTCCTCTGTGTTCCTGACCAAAAGAGTGAGTGCCGGGATTTAAGGTCAGATTGGTGCTGACAATCCTTAGTGGTGTTTGCACACTATTACTATTCTATGGACTTTATATATATATATATATATATATCATTATTATTATTATAATTAACTTGTCCGACACCGTTTGTCGTAGAGCCATGAGGAGTCAAATCATGAGGCTTATTGAGGAGAGGTGTACTATGACTGATGCCATGCTAACAAAATGCTAAACATGTTAGCATCATGTTAACAACATGCAAATCCTGTTAGCATCAAGCTAACAACATGTTAGCATCATGTTAGCTTCATGCTAATTGTGTTAGCATAATGCTAACAACATGCTAATCATGTTTGCATCTTGTTTAGCATCATGTTAACAGTGTGTTAATCATTTTATCATCATACTAACAACGCATTAAACATGTTAAGAGCTTGCATTGCATCAATGCTAACAACATGCTAATCACGTTAGCATCTTGTTTAGAATCATGCTACGAACATGCTAATCATATTTGCATCTTGTTTAGCATCATGTCAACAGTGTTTTAATCATGTTATCATCACACTAACAACACATTAAACATGTTAAGAGCTTGCTTTGCATCAATGCTAACAACATGCTAATCACGTTAGCATCTTGTTTAGAATCATGCTAAGAACATGCTAATCATGTTTGCATCTTGTTTAGCATCATGTCAACAGCGTGTTAATCATTTTATCATCATACTAACAACGTATTAAACATGTTAAGAGCTTGGTTTGCATCAATGCTAACAATATGCTAATCATGTTAGTATCTTGTTTAGAATCATGCTACGAACATGCTAATCATGTTTGCATCTTGTTTAGCATCATGTCAACAGCGTGTTAATCATTTTATCATCATACTAACAACACATTAAACATTAAGAGCTTACTTTGCATCAATGCTAACAACATGCTAATCACGTTAGCATCTTGTTTAGAATCATGCTAGGAACATGCTAATCATGTTTGCATCTTGTTTAGCATCATGTCAACAGCGTGTTAATCATGTTATCATCACACTAACAACACATTAAACATGTTAAGAGCTTGCTTTGCATCAATGCTAACAACATGCTAATCACGTTAGCATCTTGTTTAGAATCATGCTAATCATGTTTGCATCTTGTTTAGCATCATGTCAACAGCGTGTTAATCATTTTATCATCATACTAACAACACATTAAACATTAAGAGCTTGCTTTGCATCAATGCTAACAACATGCTAATCACGTTAACATCTTGTTTAGAATCATGCTACGAACATGCTAATCATGTTTGCATCTTGTTTAGCATCATGTCAACATAGTGTTAATCATTTTATCATCATACTAACAACACATTAAACATGTTAAGAGCTTGCTTTGCATCAATGCTAACAACATGCTAATCACGTTAGTATCTTGTTTAGAATCATGCTAGGAACATGCTAATCATGTTTGCATCTTGTTTAGCATCATGTCAACAGCGTGTTAATCATTTTATCATCATACTAACAACGCATTAAACGTTAAGAGCTTGCTTTGCATCAATGCTAACAACATGCTAATCACGTTAGCATCTTGTTTAGAATCATGCTATGAACATGCTAATCATGTTTGCATCTTGTTTAGCATCATGTTAAAAGCGTGTTAATCATGTTATCATCACACTAACAACGCATTAATCATGTTAAGAGCTTGCTTTGCATCAATGCTAACAACATGCTAATTGTGTAAACAAGCATGTTATCAACATGTTAATCATATTAGCATGCTGCTCGCAACATGAAAATTGTGTTAGCATCTTCATAAACATCATGCTGAGAACATTCTAACCATGTTAGCATTATGCTAGCAACATGTTAATTGTGTTAGCATCATGTCAACAACATGTTAATCGTGTTAGCATGCTGTTCGCAACATGATAATTGTGTTAGCATCTTCATAAGCATCATGCTGAGAACATTCTAACCATGTTAGCATTATGCTAGCAACATATTGTGTTAGCATCGTGTCAACAACATGTTAATCGTGTTAGCATGCTGTTCGCAACATGATAATTGTGTTAGCATCTTCATAAGCATCATGCTGAGAACATTCTAACCATGTTAGCATTATGCTAGCAACATATTAATTGTGTTAGCATCGTGTCAACAACATGTTAATCGTGTTAGCATGCTGTTCGCAACATGATAATTGTGTTAGCATCTTCATAAGCATCATGCTGAGAACATTCTAACCATGTTAGCATTATGCTAGCAACATATTGTGTTAGCATCGTGTCAACAACATGTTAATCGTGTTAACATGCTGTTCGCAACATGATAATTGTGTTAGCATCTTCATAAACATCATGCTGAGAACATTCTAACCATGTTAGCATTATGCCAGAAACATGTTAATTGTGTTAGCATCGTGTCAACAACATGTTAATCGTATTAGCAAAATGCTTGCAACATGGTAATTGTGTTAGCTTCTTGATAAACATCATACTATCAACATGCTAATCATGTTAGCATCTTACTTAGCAGCATGCTAATTATGCTAGCTTCATGCTAACAACATGCTAATCCTGTTAGCATCTTGCTAACAAAATGCTAATTGTGTTAGCATCATAGTAACAACACATTAATCATGTTAGCATCTTGTTTTGCATCATGCTAACAAAATGCTAAACAAGCTTACAACACGTCAATCATTCTAACACCATGCTAATAGTGTTAGCAACATGCTTTCAACATCTTGATTTGCATCATGCTAATCATGTTAGCATATTCTTGCAAAATGCCTTTGGAAAATGTACAAATTTAGTTTTATTTGAAATTGCATTGAAAATTCTTGGTCAACACATCTGAGGAGGCCTGTGGTTTTCTGAATAGGCCTGAGATCTTTCTCTCTCGTGTAATATAAAATGACGTGCTGATTATCCCTGTAGTCTCCCTGCTCCTCGACGCAGACCGCAGAATCCCGCCGGATCCTGATTCACCAGAGTGTGAGAACATGTGAAGCTCATGGAATCAAGCTACCCAGCCAATAGACAGGCAGTGCTTCATCGTCACGGTAACAGGAAGTGGAAATGACCTCCTCCTCCTTCACTGACCGCAGTCATTCCGTCACACGTGTTCAGATGCACACGGACACGGGAATAAACACAGGGACATTCAGCTCATGCCAGCTTGTGCTTTGTGTGTCCATGGAAACTGTTCCGCTGCAGTCTGACTCTGAGCTGCTGGAAACCTTGATGTTTGTTTTATTGTTCTTCCACTTTTCTATATTTACCTCATATATTTCCTGACATAAATAATTTAGGAAACATTATTCATAAATTAATATATATATATATATATATATATATATATATATATATATATATATATATATATATATATAATAAAAAGTTATTATATAATAAAATATAATAAATATATATATATTTATTATTTTTTTATTATATATATTATAAATATATATATATAATAAAAAGTTATTAGAATTTATATATATATATATATATATATATAGATATAAAGAAGTGTAACAAAATATATATATATATATATATATAAATGAAATAAATTAATTAAAAATAATTTAAAAAAATTAAATATCAAATATTTTATCTTTTCAAAGATCCTTGCCTTAATGTGTCTTTTTCAATTTATTGTTATTATTTCAAGACACACACACATATTATATATATATATATATATATATATATATTTATATATATATATATATAAATTGTAATAACTTTTTATTATATATATACTTATTCAAGAATATATATATATATATATTTTTTGTTACACTTCTTTATATATATATATATATATATATATTCTTGAATAAATTTATATATATAATAAAAAGTTATTACAATTTATATATATATATATATAGATATAAAGAAATGTAACAATATATATATATATATATATATATATATATATATATATATATAAAATTCATTAAAAAAATTTAAATTTAATATATATACTTATTCAAGAATCTACATCTTATTCAATGTGTTATTGCTTTAAAATATTTCAAGACCATTTTATTAGTTATTAATGGATT